>JAGDYQ010000039.1:4304215-4564209 GCA_021962125.1 Bulinus truncatus
AGAAGAAGGGTGTAGGGCAAGGTGCATAGTATTTCAATAAACCGGAAGTCATTTATTACTGAAATTAATCTCTTTTACTTACCTCCCCTTGACAGTTCGCTAATGAGGTATAAAGTCTAGTTAACCAAACATCACAAGAACTTGGAACAGCATGGGGCCAGAAGCACCCATTGATGAACTTTCACCCCCCCCCTCCCTCCCTCCCATACCACCTGACCCCCACCAACCGAATAATCATTTACTGGTGAGTCAAAAAATAGTAAAAAAAAAATAGGGTCGTTTGATTTTTATTTCATTTTCTTCTTCTCTTCTTTCCCTTCAAGCCTCGCCATTTTACACCTGCTTTCGTTCTGGCATTTCCTAGGATGAGTACTGCTTGCATTGCAGCCGAAATTTAATGCCAGCAACAAAAGGTGTGTGTGTGGGGGGGGGAGTGGAAGGGGAGGAGGAGGAGGGAAGAGAGGGAAAGTAGGTAAATGAAAACTGCTCACCCGTGATAGGGAGGGAGAGGGCAGGGGGGGGTCGGGGTGGAGGGTGAGGAAGAGCAACCCTTGCCCCACAGAGGAGGATGATTCAAGCTATGCGAGGCCTGTCAGGGGGAAGTCTTAATTCACGGCGAAACAGACCCACGCCTCTAGGTCTCGGAGGTGGTGATGGCGTCTGGTTCCACGCGCTGGAGATACGTCTAGAAGAAAAAAAAAAGTCCCCCCACCCCCGGGTCTTACCAGGGTAACGAGGGTATTCATGAGCTCAAGAAAATGAAAACTGAAACCTATTCAAGACAAAAACCTGGCTTGCGATTTCAACTGCCGCTTCAAACAAGCCAGGTCGTTTGATTATAAGAAAAAAAAAATATCTTTCAAGATTTGCTTCGAGTCTCTTTTATAATCTTTCGATGCTTTGGAAAGAAGTTAAAAAAATATAATTAAATAAACAAATAATAGTAATGAATAAGCTTGTTATTATTTCGATGTGTTCATTTGCCAGAAATAAAAAATGTGAATAGATTTACATGGGAAATTTACGGCCCGAGGCCCACGACTGGTCCGTCAGGCTGGTTGATCTGGCACGCGCTGTGCTCCTCTCCGCTCGTTCGCAACAATGACGTTTACAACTTCATGTAAACACAACATTCATCTGCTTCTTGTCTGGCCCTTCTTTCAAATTTAAGAACATAATGTGGTCCGAGTTTCGAAAAATTTGCCAACCCTCAGTCATCCCTGGTATATAATGTCGAAGACACTGTGTTTGGTTTGTATCGATAAGGGTGTAGGCTGGATTGATTCTGCGCAGGTGACCAGTTCAAGGTGCCAGTCTTTAGGGTTTAGATGAAAAGTTCCATTTTGGCACCCTAGAAAAAAATATGTTTGGGGTCGTCTGGGGGGGGGGGGAAATGCTGTCGGGCTCCTAATAATCACTGACAACGGGTGGACTCTCAGCCATAAAGCCACACGGTCACGGCTATAAATGACCAAATGATATAACGATTTAGTGATCAAAAGATGCGACGACATAGTGATACAATGACCAAGTGACACAATGACCAAGTGATACAACGACCAAGTAATACAATGACTAAAGCCTCAATGAACCAAAAGATACAATGACCATGTGATAAAATGACCAATTGATACAATGACCAAGTGATACAATGACCAAGTGATACAATGACCAAGTGATACAATGACCAAGTGATACAATGACCAATGTACACCATGAAATAAAGATGCAATGACTAATGAGGAAAAGATACTGACTTGCAAAAACAATTACAAGATTAAATAATTTAATAAACAGAATGAGAGAGGATATTTCGGTGGAAAGCAAATCTGTTTAAAATAGTCTCCATTTGAAAAAAAAAAAATCAAACGACTATGTAAATAATAAATTAAAGTTATTAAAAAAATCAAGTTAAACCGAAAGTTAAAAAAAAAAAAAAACCAAAATAAACATTTTGCCTCCAATTTAAAATGTTAATCACATGAAAACTCTGGGCAACAAATGTTATCCTTTTAAATCTTATTTTATCATTATTTACATACATGACGACATCCCAGCACAAAAAAAAAAAACCAAAACAAACAGCAAAACTCTTCAAAAAAAAAATATTTTACTAATTAGCCTCACAATATGTCAGAACAAAAGTCTAAACTAAAAAAATAACGATTTCATTGACATTTACGTAAAATACAGAATTGTACACAGAAAAACAGAAAAAAAGGATGAAAATTAAAAAATAAAAATAACAACCTACAGAAATGATTATAAAAAAAATTTTAACTATTTCCGCCGTGTTTGAGTTTTATAAAATATATAACGTTGTACAACGGAATATAAATTATACGGAATGGGCGTGATGACTTTAAATGAACGTTTCTGAAAGCCGCCATATTTGTTGTTATTGTCTTTCAATATCTTGGTGCTACACTAAACAGTAAAGTTTCCCCAGGGCCATAGGGGAAGATGATATATGTGTATGTGTGTGTGTGTGTGCGTGTGTCTGTGTATGTGCTTCTGCGTGTGTAATTTAGTATATATCAGTATGGAGCAGTTTGCAGACGTGAATGGCGGTATATAACAGTGTATGGCAGTATAGAGCAATGTTGGCACCTGGGGGAAACTGCGCAGGTGGAGTTTATTTTCGGCGTATAAACCAGTTACTACAATATATTGAAAACTAGAACATGAATTGTTCACAATCGAGTTTCGCACCTCCTATCACCGGCCCTGGAAAAAAGTACAGCGCCTGACAATAACAAGTCATTCTAGTCTCGTTAATTTTCTCTATTAGATTCTGTTCGTCTCTAAGTTTGTCTGTCTGTCTGTCTGTATACTGTTATTTTCTGCTCTATACTGTTATATTCTGCTCTATAGTGTTATATACTGTTATATTCTGCTCTATACTGTTATATTCTGCTCTATACTGTTATAAATTGTTATATTCTGCTATATACTGTTATATAATGTTATATAATGTAATATTCTGCTATATACTGTTATATACTGTTATATTCTGCTTTATACTGTTATAAATTGTTATATTCTGCTATATACTGTTATATAATGTTATATAATGTTATATTCTGCTCTATACTGTAATATATTGTTATATTCTGCTATATACTGTTATATAATCTTATATAATGTTACATTTAGGGATGTGACGAAGTTCGAATTCGAATCCGACGACATTCGAACTTCGACGTTTTTTGAGCAAATTCGAATCCGACGGATTTTTAAAAAAATCCGTCGGATTCGAATTTGAAAAATTACCGTTTTCAGATCAAACACGGCCGTAGAAATCGTAACTAAATTTAAAAACCTATAGACTTTCGAAAACACGAAATAAAGAAAACAGATAAAACTAAACTCCTGGACCCTTTACTCAGCTGTCCATTAGGGTGTCCCAAAAAATTGAAAGTCGTATTTCCAAACGGGACACCACCTAAAAAGTGTCTTCTATGCAAAATAACAATGTATACAAAATTTCAAGAAAATTGAAGATGATTTAGAGGTGCCTCAGATGAGTGAAAAAATCCTCCATATCAACAATTATAGTAACTGATAACACATTTTTGAAACCGTCGTGTTTTAATCATTATTAATATAGAACATATATAAAGAATGATACAATGATACCATTTCAGAAAGTCCTGTCTATATTTTCAACATTCATAAGAATTTAAATCTTAATTAGCAATTAAAAAGTCTTAATCCATGTTAATCCAAAGTCTTAATCACGAAATCACTCATTATATTTGCTCCAAATCTTCACGATTACAACTCGCAAAGTCTTGCCTATGTTTTTCAACAACTTGAAGCAAAAATTGCTTTTGCTCCTTATCTACTGCAGCTGCACTGAATTTCTGTATCAATGCCACACCCCTTTCAGCACTGTCATTAAAGCTTTCCTCTAACCAAAGCGAAGCGTACCGCTGCGCTATTCCTCACGTGAGATTTTTCAAAGCGCGAAAAACCCTCACTACACCTAAGCGAAGCGAACGTAGGCGTCAGCCGACCGGATATAATGATTTTTTTCATTTTCTTTTTGTTTATTTGAAGACGTCGGCAGACATTTTCTTCTTATGATATATTTTCTACAATTATGGTATTTTACAAGTAAAAAGTGAAAAAAACACTTACTTTTTGGTATAATCTGATATAATTCAAGTTGCTATATATAAATGTAAGTCTTATTTGTTAATTTTAAGACATTTATATCAATTTTAACCTTGATTTTCATTTGAGTCGATGTTTCTAGGCAGCCATTTTGGATTGTTTACACTCGCAAAACTCTGAAAGAAGCGATGCCGCGAAATTTCTCTGCACCGCCGCGGAAATTCTACGCGGTTTGAGCATCTCCATATAAATACATTGCCGCGAAAGAGGGGCGAATTTCGCGAGCTACCTAGATACGCGAAATTCGCTTTGGTGAGAGGAAAGCTTAACACATTTCAAGTTCTTAGTCAAACGTAAGGCATCATTGTAGTCGTTATTATGGGGCCAATCTTTGACTGGGATGTCGAGGAAGCTGCAGTTGATTCTAGTCGTGGTGAAAAATTCACGAGAGATCTGTAAATCGGTGATACTGTCTGGCAATGTTGTTAGTAGATGAGGACCCCTTTCTGAGATCATGGCTGTGACGAGAGCGGCTTTGTTTTCCAAAGATACAAGATCTGAAAAGAGACATAATGTTGCCATTTCATTGCTAAGGTACCAGGAATGGCGTTTTATCATCATTAGCCCAATTTTGCAGAGATGAACTTCTTCATAGTCATGTAGTCTGTTTATCAAGGAAATGTCATTAACAGCTGCATCAACAGCTGAACAGCAAGTGAACCACGATTGAATGTAAATCCACCTTGCTCTATGAATAGCACCAGGTTTACGAATCGGTTCTGACACATCAAGTCCAACAGCACGTGCAGCAAGAGCAATAAATTCTCGGTAATCTTCCCGAAGCTGTTTTTGCTGAAGTTCTTTGAGATAAACGCTTTTACTGTGTCTGAGACCACTATCAGTGGAAAAATGTGTTTCGACTCATGATGTATCTTTGACCAATTGTCTCTAAGCAGTTTAAATATGGCAATCTCTGGCCCAGTGGAAGGTCCCAGACATGCAGTGAACACGTCAGCTAGCAATACTTCAAACATATGATGACGACATGCCAACCAAAGAAGATTGCGTCCAAGTGCCACCTCAAGAAGTTTGCAGGCACCTTTTACTTTGCCCGTATTTGCTGCAGTTGTGTCGAAGCACATACCGATAATTTGTGATTCACAAGACCAAGACTTTAAATTATCCACCACGGCATTTGCTGCTGCTTGACCTGAACCACTCTGTAATTTCGGCACACCGAGAAGTTTTACGTTGCCGTCATTGAGGGAAGACAATAAAATTGCTAATCTATCAGATATGGGTGTAGTTGTGTGACAGAGATCAGGAATAAGTTTGCCATCCCAGTGAACAACAGATATTGAAGGGACATATGTTGTTTTAATCTCAAGTGCGGCTACTTTTCTACGTTGTTGGCGTTGTCGGTGAACTGTACTCTTGGAAAGCACCACAGTAGACGTAGAACTACCAGCTTCGTTGAAAGCCGATGCCAGTATCATAGTTGCCGCCCTTGTGCTGGTGTTCGTGCGATCCAGGACAGCTGAAACTTTAGAAGAAATCACACGACGCCGTTTACACTGTTTCTTGCCAGCCCTACTGGATTGTTTTATAATAAAGTCATTGTCATCGTCAAGATCTTCTACATCGGTATCATCGTCATTATTACTGCTAGTTGCAAGACAAAAACCATCTTCTTTTGTCGTTTGTTTCTTTACAGAAATAGCCCACTCATTATATCGCTTACGACGCTCAAGAGAGCGCTTTTCCTTTGCAGCCAATTTCTTATCCACCGTTCCAATACAGCCTGCTCTCGACTGCTGTAGTAATTTCAGAAACTGGCGATCCTCTTCGTTATTTATCATTTGTGCTGCACTTGAATGACTTATGTCCAACAGCTGATCAAGTTTTATACTGTACTGTTTTTGCTTTAACCCATCTGAATCGCTATTTCTTTTACGATTCTTCACCAGCTGCCTGTGTTCATTGTAAAGATCTTTGATCTTCTCGATACAATGTTGTTGCTTTCTTATGGGTAATCTCGACTTTAACCAGAATGGCTGCACGGCTTCAAATGTCAACCTGGCACTTTCACCAACTGTTATTTTACTTGATTTATGATAGAAGAAGAAAGTTCTCATAGCAGCACGGCCGGAAGGAAGACGTGCACCAAGTATAGCTTCCTTAGGATATCCTATTAACCAAACATAACTATTTTTTCTTGATACAGAACTTTTATTTGCCATCTTTAATATCTGAAAATCAAAAAACAGAATAGTTTCAGTTATTATATATTAAGGGTATAGTAATTAAATGGTGAAAATACTAAGAAGAAACAATAATAAGCAATAATTCAATGCTGAAAATGGGCCCATCCAAACCAAATTTTTGGATGCTCTGAGGCACCAGTAAATATTGTTCAAATTTCCTAATAATTTCAGTGGATGATATTGGTAACTATAAGAAACTTTTGGGAGGGTGTCCCACCAAAAATAAAAAAAAAAAATTTTCATCAATATTTTGGGACACCCTACTGTCCATAGATTAGACGTCGTGTTTGGTCATGAACGTATTTTAGATACACCCCTCACGCCAAACACTGTTTTCATCCGAGCTTTCTAAACCTCGGAATGGATATGCGGATTGGAATGGCGAAAAGCTGGTTATGTGTGACCAATTGGAGTGAGTTGGAATGACATTTGGAATAATTTGGAATGAGTTGGAAGAATGACTTTTGGAATGAGTTAAAATGACATTTGGAATGATTTGGAATGAGTTGGAATGACCTTGGAATGACGTTTGGAATGATTTGGAATGCCTTTCTGAATGATTTGGAATGGTTTGGTATGAATGGGAATTACAATTGGAACGATTTGGAATGATTTGAAATGACGTTTGAAATGATTTGAAAGATTAGGACTGACACCTTGGTATACTCCCTTTTAGCCAAGTGTTGACCCAAATCCGAATCTGCATTCGAATCTGATGGATTTATATTTGCCAAATCCGAATCCGACGGATGCGGATTTTCATCAGCTTCGTCACATCCCTAGTTATATTCTGCTATATACTGTTATATAATGTTATATTCCGTTATATTCTGCTCTATACTGTTATATACTGATATGGGTTGACAATATCATAACTATTATAGAGCTCTTTTGAATTAGAATGTTTTGAATTCAAACAAAACAAATGAAGATATGGTCGGTTCGCAATTTAAATCGAAACAGCTTCAACTTATACAGGATTATCATGATAGTTATCCACTGGTAATACACACACATCCAAGTTGGCAGCTCTGATGCGACACACCCACTCGTTGAATTAGTTTTCTAAGGCGGTGGTCCACAACCTTTTTCTCGCCGACGAACGGCCAATGTTTGACAATTTCACCGCTATCCGCTGATGGGAGTACGGGGAACTGGGATGATGATTTTAAAAAAAATTTAAATTGTTTTAATTTGTAATGCCACTTCCGCTATCAGCCTCAAGCTCTCGTTCATGGAAAGTCGCACAATCGCGTGAGAAATGCAAAACAGTAAATACAGAAGAAATATTTGAATGTTTCTTGGGCGGCCCAGTAATATTTCATCCATCGACCGGTACCGGTCCGCGGCTCGGGGGTTGGGGACTTCTGTTCTAAGGGAAGGAGGTTTTATAACAACGTGTTGCCACTCTATGCGATGCTCGGTTCACTTTAATTACTGTACGTAAATGGGAATGATTGAAGATGGTTAAGATGCAGCACAACATTGTATTTCGCTTCTCTAATAAAGGGCCACACATGTTTGACAAAGACGCATGCGGTTGCCTTCCCCTGATCTAAATGATTCAAATGTGTATGTTGATAGGCAACTTTAAAGTTTTAAACGTTTTGTTCAGTGTGCTAAAATTGACACATGGATTATCTTATTTCTTTCCAAACTGTATGTAATTGTAATTTAATTAAGGTACTATTTTGTTAAGTTTTCTCTAGATATTTACACGCTTTGAAACCTTAATAGGTATTTATGTTTATTCCCGTTTTCATGAATTATTCCCCTTGAACGTTAAAACTAATGACACGATTTTTCGCTATCTATCGTCCTTAATGATTGTATGATTGTGCAAGATTTTCATCTCTTTTTTTTTTGTCTCTCTTTGTTATGAGAATATTTCATCACGCAATCATGATTATTTATCAGGATTGCCTATATGTCAACACAAAATGACGTCATGTCTAATTGGCAATTTTTTCTCACTCGTCTTTTTCGGGGGATTCGCTCAGACAATGGCTCGATGATTATCCCCCCTTCCCTCCACCCCTTTCTGACCGGAAACGGGCCATGATTGAATTTAGATGGGGGTGGGGGGGGGGAAGTTTGCCTCACGACGACAGCAGAAGCAGACGATTTAATTGAATTCACGGGCCGGGGCGGTGAAAGGAAGAGAAAAGAAAAAAAAAAACTCGCGCGCAGGAATTGTTTAGTTTTAATGTATTCATATCCTGAGTTAAGTCCCATCTGTGTTAGTGGCTTGACGGAATTAACCACAGGGACCAGAGATGGCACAAGATTTGGTAAAATGGAGGAAAAAAAAATTGAGTATCGCGTCCGTCTCGTCTTCTTCACTTCTGCTAGATAATGAAATTTTCATCGTTTGTTTTGTTCTTTCTCTCTAGACTCGTTTATTTCCTTTTTTTTTTGTTTCTTCAATCATTCATTTAAAAATAGAAATTAATTACAGAGACAAGTATTTGATGGACTGGAAGTCGTTTTGTGTTTGATTATTATTATTATTATTTTTTGATAATTGGTGATTTTGAACTGACAGCGAGGGGGGGGGGATTTAAATCTAAAGAAAAATGGAAAACTGAATAATGAGAAAACTGAGAAGTCTTAAGACTTTAGTTTTGTTACAGTTATTGTCCACCGGCATTCACATACAATGTTGAGTTACTGACATGAGAGTTACATAGACACCGGGTGGAGGTGGGGGGGGGGTCAGAAATACGTTGACTCTTGTTGTGAGGGAGGGAGGGAGGGAGGGAGGGGGGTATATTATCTATTTGGGTAGTAATTGTAATGCGAGTTCTAAAAAAAATTCTTACAAAGTCCGATGGTGCAATGGACATAGAGGTCGACTTTCTTCAGTAGGTTGGTGACATTTGCGACGATGGCATGCATTTGAGAGTAGAAGAGGGTCTGAAAACTTGAGATCACTTGAAGTCGCACAACACACGGCTCTGTGAGAGACGGCAGTAGACGCCATTGTGGGGGGTTGGGGAGGCCACTTGGACTATCGGTACAGGCGCCCCGCATAAGGGGTGCCCCCGTTAGAAAATTCTATTGTCACATAATTTAAAAAAAAAAACAACAACTAATCTCTAAACATCTGGGACTCGAAGCCTCAACTAGTACCATACCTTTCGTGCTTACAACAAAAGCGTACAAAAAAATCAGTCATCATGACAAAAAGCTCAAACCATATTAACTAATTAACGTGAAATGTTGCCTCCAATACAAATGTTGCCTCCAATACAAATGTTGCCTCCAATACAAATGTTGCCTCCAATGCAAATGTTGCCTCCAATGCAAAGGTTGCCTCCGATACAAATGTTGCCTCCAATACAAATGTTGCCTCCAATACAAATGTTGCCTCCAATACAAATGTTGCCTCCAATACAAATGTTGCCTCCACTCCAATACAAATGTTGCCTCCAATACAAATGTTGCCTCCAATACAAATGTTGCCTCCAATACAAATGTTGCCTACAATACAAATGTTGCCTCCAATACAAATGTTGTCTCCGATACAAATGTTGCCTCCGATGCAAAGGTTGACTCAGTGGTAAAAGAACACATAGATATCGGGTAGGACACATCAGGGCCCACAACTTTGCACCATTCTTGATCTGTACTTTTATTTTAAAGACAGAATATTTTCTTCTTCGCCCATGGCACCAAACAACCTTAGTCCACCTCTGATCAACAACTAAATTTATCATCCTTGAAAAAAAACCTCATTTGAATATTCACAAGATTCAAATTCACCATTAAATCTAATCAGACATTGCATAAATATAAACTGGTAACACTGTTATATACTGTAATATGCCGCTATAAACTGCAATGCTATACACATCAATAAACAGCTGCTAACCTCAATATACCGCCATATACTGCAATATTGTGCTATACAATTTTTTTCCATTATTTATTTACTAGCTGTACCCTGCAAAAACTTGCATAGAGTTATATTCTCTTAGGTTTGATCAGTACGCTAGGTTATTTTTTTTTTATTTCGGACAGATCAGATTTTTTCATGATGTTTATTAGTTTGACGATTTTAAACTGGAATACTGTTGTATTAATTCTTTACTTTCGATTTAACGCAGAACCCATACCGCTATTATTTATATAGATACATGTATATATTACGCGATGTCTGATTCGTATTCCTTTTCTTTTGTGAAGATTTTTGTTGTGTCTTTTGTTACTTTACAAACAAGTGAATAAGAGGAAGCATAAGAAACATAAAGAAAAGCCGAAGAGGGAGGAGTTATAACAGTAAAGATAACTTGTGACACACCAAGGTAAACAAAATGTGGTTATACTTTGACAAGGTATGTTGTATTGACAACCACTGACATACCGATACCGCTAACAACAATAAACACTTCACAACCTAACGGGGACCGTTGCTTCCAAAATAATAATAATAATAATAAGACCTTCAAGTCCTGGGAATTGTTCTACCTGTCTTACATACCCGCTGCTCCTCACCCTTACATGCTGCTCACTCTCTTACCTGCTCAAAACTTTCAGAACTCACCTTTATGTTTCCTGGTAAGACAGGCAGACACCCTCCCCCCTCCCTTCATTCCTCTCACCACTCCTTCACACTCGTACAAATTCCTTTTTTCTTTTCTTTCACTTTTTTTGTCTTTGTTTATTTGTGAGCAGTCTAAGATTTCCTCCCAGCTCACGACAAAAAAAAAAGGGCTTACGACCCCCCCCCCATACACTCTCTCCCCCCTCCCTCCCCCGCCGTTTTAAAAGATTTATGAGCACGAGTGTGAATTGAAATCTTTGACTCATATAGGTCTGGTCCCAAAGGATTGGAGCGTACACGTCTACAGGGAGAGAGAGAGACTGTGGTACAAGTAGACAATGGACCTAAAGAGTAGACTATTCATGGCCAGAAGTCAGGGTGAGGTGGGAAAGGTTGTGGTGGTGGTATGTGTGTGTGTGGGGGGGGGGAATAGTAGATTGTTTACAGCTTGCCAGTGAGGAGTTAGACAGACAGTGCGCACTATGTAGGTCAGAATTGTGACCTGGTGCATTCAGACAAACAACAGTGAACAGAAGGAACATTTGGGAAGCGTACATTCTGTTTCTGAATTATAAAAAAAAAACAGGTATATGATGGTCAATGAGGGAGAAAGGAAACAGACAATATGGCGACAGTAGCTGTTGTTACTCTCAGCCCGCAGTTATCACTCGGAGAGTTCAGAGAGAGAGAGAGGGGAGAGAGAGGGGGGAGGGAGAGAGAGGGGGGGAGAGAGAGGGAGAGAGAGAGAGAGGGGGGAAGAGAGAGGGGAGAGAGAGAGGGGGGAGAGAGGGAGAGAGAGAGCGAGAGAGGGGGGTGAGAGAGAGTTGATGGTGGTCAGCGACTCGGTTTCGAATGGAGGGGGCGGGGCTAGTTGGATAAAAAGTAACGAACAATAAAAGTATCTATCTATCTATCTATCTATCTATCTATCTATCTGTTCTTCATATGAATGGGGAAACAGGTAAAGACTATCTTAGCATTTTTCACAGGCCTCGGGTTTGAACGGTTTAAAAGTTGGTAATTGTCAAAGGGAAAGGGGGAAGGGGGAAGGGGGGGAGGTGCTGTTTTTTAAGGGGTCGAGTATCTTTCAGTGGCAGAATTACAATATTTTGCTAGCCCCCCCACTCAATTACCTTTTACATAAGTCACTCAAATTACCTTTTGCATAAGTCACTCAAATTACCTTTTACATAAGTCACTAAAATTACCTTTTGCACAAGTCAATCAAATTACCTTTTGCATAAGTCACTCAAATTACCTTTTGCATAAGTCGCTCAAAATTAGCCTGCATATCTAACTTGGCCTATGGCCTCGAATGTTCCCTAAGCGAAGTTACGGCCTCGCACACATACGAAGATATTGATTAAAAAAACAAACAACTACAACAGATTATGTTTCAAATATACACAGCTCTATATACCAGCATATAGCACAGATTAAACTCTATATCTGATCCGCTCTACTCCGATACAAAAATAAATTCACTTGCCACAATATTTCGTTCCCGCCTTGCATGATTTCCAATGTTTCTATATAAAATTGGCATCGCGCCCAGCTCCATGAAAGACATAATTCCTACATTAGCGAGAGAAATAAAAATTAGCTTACATAATTAACATGCCATCAATCTCCCCCCCCCCCCGCACCCCACTACTTCCCTCTCCTCTCCTCTACACGCCCACCGCCACACCCCCTTTTTCTCCCTCCCCCCACCAATTTAATGCCGCCCCCCCTTCCCCTCTCCCTCAATATATAAATATCGTTTGCGGTTCCAATGATTACTTTGACGGCTGTTTGGTGAAAAAACTCCCCAAGAACGATTATCTCCTCATCAAACTAACGCTGGCTGTGATCACCTTTTCGGAGGCAGCCAGCGGTGATCAGCTCCTGCAGAAACAACAGGAGAGTAATTAACTCTAGTTGGTTTACCTTCTAGCAGTGACTTCCCCTGTTTTTTTTTAAATATTTTTTAGACCCAGAAATAATACTAAGAAACGAGATTCCACCTTTCCAATAGTCAGACTTTTCTTATTTTTTTTTGTCTGGAAATAAATTTATTTGAGTTTTTTTTTTTTAAATAAACAAACCGTTTTATTTTTTAAAAATCTTTTTGTTTATATTTTGCCACCAATATTTCAGCCTTAAATAATGTTACCGTAAGAAGGTAAAAAAAATATTATTTCTCGTATCCACGGAATTTATATTTAGGAGTTGTGTGGTCAAGTCCCACATGTAGCTTACCTTATCGGTTGGTCAACTTAGGACAATAAGCCCTGTACAGTGAAGAAAATACGTCAAGAAAAACTGATGAAGCTTATAGTCGATACTTCACAGGGAGTCACTCTCCTTATAGTCGATACTTCACAGGGAGTCACTCTCCTTATAGTCGATACTTCACAGGGAGTCACTCTCCTTATAGTCGATACTTCACAGGGAGTCACTCTCCTTATAGTCGATACTTCACAGGGAGTCACTCTCCTTATAGTCGATACTTCACCGGGGAGTCACTCTCCTTATAGTCGATACTTCACAGGGATTCACTCTCCTTATAGTCGATACTTCACAGGGAGTCACTCTCCTTATAGTCGATACTTCACAGGGGAGTCACTCTCCTTATAGTCGATACTTCACAGGGAGTCACTCTCCTTATAGTCGATACTTCACAGGGAGTCACTTTCCTTATAGTCGATACTTCACAGGGAGTCACTCTCCTTATAGTCGATACTTCACAGGGAGTCACTCTCCTTATAGTCGATACTTCACAGGGAGTCACTCTCCTTATAGTCGATACTTCACACTCTCAGTGGCATAAATAGTTAGTGGCGTTCTTACGGCAGTGGCGTAGCGAGCTTAACTCGCGCCCGGAGCACAATACCTTTTTTAGCGCCCCCCTCCCCTTTCGAACACCATTTAATGTTATTTGTGAGTAGCACCCTGGGCATGATGCCCCCCCCCCTCTGCACACCCCTCGCTACGCCACTGCCTTATGGACTCTACAAAAAAAAATGCTACCCTGTTCGGGTGCTAAAAAAAATTAATAAAATCGGCGAAAATGCGCACCCCCCCTTGCTGGTAGCAAAATAAGTGTAGCCCGGGGTGAACAGCGAAATTAGCCCCCCCCCCCCTTCCCATCTCTCGTCATTGCTTACTGCCGTTCAATACAGACTTTATTACAGCTTTTGATTTATCCATGTATGGACGCACTACTTAAAAGAATACATTCATCTAACGTTAACTCCTTATAGTATAGCTCTTGAACATGGTTGGACACACTCTTGTAATTCCTACGCGGTATTAATGAACCGCAGCACCTGCAAAAATACATGCGCCCAGAAATCTTTCAGACAGAAATGGATGGTATTTATTTTGTAAACGGAATTTTAATTGGATATAATGAGTTAGGTGTTTTAGATGGGTTTCCCCCCCTTTCCCCATTTATTTCCAGATGTAGTTACCTCCCCTCGCACCTCCTCTCCCCCCCCCCCCCCAAAACAACGCAGTAGTCTTGAGGCCAGACAAGGGGAGGTAAGAGAGAACGTTCATAAAAAATAAACTTTTCTCCCTTATCCTTGAACGGAGGTGTAGGTCCGTCCGCTCGGCGTCCTGTTCATCATGAGTCTGGTCTGTGTGTTCCAGGGTGAAAGGGTTCGAACCGCCACGTAGGTAGGGGCATCTGTTGCTGTGCCCACGGTCGTAGTAGGGAGGCACTTGATGTATGTATGTATGTATGTATGTATGTATGTATGTATGTATGTATGTATGTATGTATGTATGTATGTATGTATGTATGTATCTATCTATCTATCTATCTATCTATCTATCTATCTATCTATCTATCTATCTATCTATCTATCTATCTATCTATCTATCTATCTATCCAATCTAATCTATCTACATAAGTGATGTGGAATAACAGTGTCAACAATGCAGGTGAAGCAATCTCTCTTTGTCCGCACCCCTACCCCCTAACATAAATGACGTCATTTGAAACCTCTCGAATGAAAGTAAATAAAACTGTCGTCACTCGGCAACAGGACACCCTCACATGTGTCACCCATTGTCTGCGCCCCCCCCCACACCACTGGGGTGCAATGTCTGCCCTCCATCTGACGCTCTGGGTGAAAGTCATCCTCACAGTTGGAGCTTGAGTGAGTGTGTGTGTGTGTGCAATTGTGTGTCTGTGTCTTTGTTTGTGTGTGCAAGTGTGTATCTGTGTGTGTGTGTGTTTGTGTGTGTGTGTGAGTGTGTGTCTCTGTATGAAGTAAGGAGGGTGTATCATGTTACCCCCCCCTCGCCTGCCGACCATAGCCTCTTGTGGCTGGCGGCGACCACTCGGCAGGAATTCAAGGGGAGGGTGGAGTACATTCTAGTAGTGGGTAGGGGTGTAGTTTACGTCTGACTTGTAATAGCGAAGATGCCCCCCCACCCTTTCCCCACCACATTTTCCTTCAATTTTGACCTTGAGGCAAGACCCCCCCCCCTCCATCCCGGGACATCGACCCCACTCACCACTCACCACGAGCGAAAAGTATCCCCCCCCCCAATTCCTCTTAAAGTCTGACCTATATATTCATACTCATTTAGTTCACATTCAACATGTATACAGTGGCAGCTCTTATGGATATTAGACAGTGGTCTAGTCCCTTCCCCCTTACCCCCACCACGCCCCATCGAAACACTTTATTTTCCCGTTATTTATAAAGTTTATTCTATTTTTTTTTTAAAGTTTAAAACAACAACAACAATAACACACTGAGCTACTTGATAGATGTTTACCAGCTTTTACAGAAATGTCATGGGGGGGGGGGGAGGGTTTGGGGGAGTTCTGGCTGGCCTACATCGCTAACAGTGAGCCCGTCCACCACAAGAAATGGCGCATATGGTCACTTGCAAAGGGCCACAGGCTAACAAGGCTAAACAGTTTTGGGGGGTGGGGGAAGGAATATCAAAGAAAAAAAAAAGGAGGGGGGGTTCTTCCATTATTCCAACCTTGTTATATACCTTAGACAAAATTAGTCAAATACTAGTGCATTTAATTAAATGTGTTCTCGACTATTTTCCATTGTTTGTTTTTTTGTTTTTCAAATCCCGAGTACTTTAATCCGTATGAGTACTTAATCGTCTAACCCGTGTGTCTCCCTCAGGTAGTTTTCATATCGTACGGTGTATGCGTTGTATTTCATACGTTTCTTTGTTATTTCTGTTCATAGTTCATGGCAATAAAGGCCACATGTTCTTTTCTTTTGCAGTATTTCGTATATTTCCACTAGTCTGCTATAAACTACTTTATTGTGAAAGATGATAAACAACACGAAGTTCAAGTTATTGCATATTTTATTGACGTATTTTACTCTATTTTATCGATCTTGAAATATAAAAGTCTATTTATGTATTAAAAAGAACTTATTTTTTAAAGAAAATGTAGATTTTTATAATTTGAATCGACCTATAAATGTGCCAAATTTTATCCCTGAATTACTTACCCCGTCTGAGGTATTCATTTACAAAATAAGGCCATGTATGTCGTATACCATATATATATATATATATTAGGGCTGTACCGGATTGTAGTTTTTAGATCCTGCAGGAATCGGAACTGGAATCGGATTTAATATTTGAATCCTGCCGGAATCGGAACAGGAACCGGATTTTACCAAATTAAATAGTAACTGTTCGAACGAAGTAGTAATTTCTCGTCTAACATAAAAAAAGATATAAGAATGAAAAATAGAATAAAAATTTAATTTTTAAGTTCTAGATATCAACAAGCAGTATTAACCAATTAGATCTTGAAGACTGTGACTAAAACCACCTTAAAACTGCCGGAATCCGGCTTAACAGGAACCGGAATCGGATTCCGGTGCAGCCCTAATATATATATATATATATATATATATATATATATATATATATATATATATATAGGCTTGCCATACGTCCCGGTTTGACCGGGACAGTCCCGTACATACTGGGTTTTCCCGGTGCCCCGCCCGGTTGTTGAAATTGTCCCAGTTTAGATTCAGGGCACAGTTTCTTGGAAATAATTGAGCAAAATTATTAGATCAGAGAATGATTAATCTGCTCTTGTGTGATCAGTAACATTTTGGTAAGTAACACAGTAATTCAAATTTACAGAAGTGAAAAATACGAGTGGTACAACAAGAAGAAAACTGTTTTGTTTTGTAAAAATATCATGTTTGTGTACCATTATGAATAAAATAACAAAGATTATCTATTCTATATTTTAAGTGTTTTTTACATTACTGTTTTCATACCCCCCCCCCCCCCGGAACCGAAATCCCTAAACCTAAAGTAAAAAAGACAGAACTGTCCCTGTTGGTCCGTGAAAAAATATGGCAACCCTCTCTCTCTCTCTCTCTCTCTCTCTCTCTCTCTCTCTATATATATATATATATATATATATATATATATATATATATATATATATAAAATAGCGATTTTGGGTTCTGCGTTAAATCGAAAGTAAAGAATTAAAACAACAGTATTTCAGTTTAAAATACAATCATGAAAAAATCGGATCTGTCCGAAACCAACAAATGACCTCGCCTTCCGGCCTAAGGGGATATAACTCTATGGAAAGGTTTTGCAGGGTACATCTAGTATATTTTAACCACGAATATATTGGAAACTTCGTGTCTTTGATGATTTTAAAAATAGAAAACGACATATGTAGATTAAAAAAAAATACTTCGATTGTAATTCGGATTTTAATTTGATTTGAAAACAAATAATAAAAAAAACATGATTGCAAATTTTTTGTTATCTAAATTTAAATGTGAAAATTAAAAAAAAAAACAAAAAAAAAAAAAAAAAAAATTTGTGTTCCATTTTTTTCAAACTTTGACCGGTAAGTGACCATTAATCTATAAACTTGTTCATGTTTTTATGACGTAGATCACAGATATATACTACGTATTAATTCAAAGATGTGTACATCTTCTAAAAAAATAACGACAATGTTTACATTATTTTATACTTGATATATATATATATTTTTTTTAAACATCGAGTTATTTGTGTAATAAAATATTTGGCCCACGAATGTATATTATGAAAACGTTATTTGGCTTTATGTTTTTTTTTAATACTCCAATAAATAACATACATTTATATTTATGTTCGACTGGATGGCTTTTTTCAAATAAGCCATCCAACATTTCGGTGAGACCCATGGAATTTTTCTAGGTGAAATTTGTTACAAAGTCGTCCCACAAGTCCACCCAGCTTTAAATGGGTACCTGACTTTAAGTTGGGGGGAGTAAAGGCGGCTGGGCGTTGTGCTAACCACACAATCCCTTCATATGCCGAGGTTATAGAAACAGATGAATTCTACACTTTATCTGTCCCGATGGCCCACGAGGGCTAAGTGAACTTTACTTTACATCCAACATTAAGTTGATTCAGCCAGTTTTACAAAATTAGTTTTGTAATGGGTCCACAAATTCGTAAGAACAGGTATACCATTATATATGTGCACAGCACAGGTGCACAGGTGTGGCTTTGATTTGGATGCGTATTCGATATATACAAGGCGTATTCAATTCAAGCAATATCGATACTTAAATCACCATGTATCCACGATACATAGATCATCAATCTATCCATAAATGTATATTTATATATAGCCTATCTATTGAAGAAGGTTATCTAGAGGTAAGAGAAATAAGCAACAAGTACTAAGAGAAGTTTATAATCGATTACCCAATATTTCAAGTACAAAGTGCATGATAAATAAAGTAAAAAGATATCGATAAATATTTTATATTTTGACGAGGAAGCAAAACAAAAAAGGTTCAGTAGTTCAAGGTAAAGTAAAGTTCAAAGTTGAAGTCAAGTGGAAGTGGATCGGGGTTGGGGGGGGGGGAATGATAAAAATATAAAGTGAGTTGATAATGATGATTTTTTTTTTAACGTGTGAATATAAAAGTCTTAAAAAACTCTTCGTTTTAATAACTTTTACCTGATGAATTTATTTTTTTCGTCTCTTGATACTATCACAAAAAACACAAACAACTCTTGACACAGTTTTGTAGTGATCCCCTAGCAAACAAAAAAAAAAAGAGATGTTTGGCATTTGAAGAGGTCCTACGGGGGACACTGACCTAAGTTTGTCCCCTACAGAACCTCACCGGTCATTATCTGGTGACCGATTACGATATAATCACCAATTCTTCTCTAAACTCTATTTCCGATACAAAATCCCAAATGACGTGAAGGGATGCTCGGAAATAGGTTATATCTACTTTTGAATGAATAGGATAAGAAAACTCGAAATCGTGTCGGAATTCTCCGGTTTAGATAGAAGTAGCCATTCCTGCTAATAGGGCAAACCCTGGCGAAGGGGCCAATCCTGCTAATAGGGCCAACCCTGGCGAAGGGGCCAATCCTGCTAATAGGGCCAACCCTGGCGAAGGGGCCAATCCTGCTAATAGGGCCAACCCTGGCGAAGGGGCCAATCCTGCTAATAGGGACAACCCTGGTAAAAGGGCCAACCGTGGTAAAGGGGCCAAACCTTCTAAAGGGGCCAGCCTTGATAAAGTGCTCAAACCTGGTACAGGGACCAACTCTGGCAATGGGGGGGGGCCACGGTGAGGACTTAAATTTACCAGCCACAAAGTAGGGCGATCAGAGCACGTGTCACATGTGTGGCTGTTACACGAGGAAGGTTGTTTTTTTTAAAATGTACCAGGGGGCCCCAATATTTGTAAGCGTTGACGTTAATGGCTTTTTGTTTTCACCCAGGCCCTCCCCCCCCCATCTCAATGCAACTTTGTTTGGGGCTTCGAAAAACGTAAGGGCGGCTCAGTTTTTTTTTAATATTTGGAAGAATAATACCTAGAAGAACTAAAGTGATAACATAATTTCATAATATAGATAAGAAAAACGTCAAGTATAATTATATAAATAATAGCGATTTGGATTCTGCGTTAAATCGAAAGTAAAGAATTAATACAACAGTATTCCAGTTTAAAATACAATCATGAAAAAATCGGATATGCCCGAAATCAAAAATAACCTAGCCTACCGATTAAGTCTAAGGGGATTTTGAGTCTATACAAAGGTTTTGCAGGGTACATACATCTAGTATTCCTTATATTAGTTGCTTTTTTCTTTGTTAGTTATGTTCTGTTTATGTCGTGTAAATCTTATTTCGTTGTACAGTTGAGTCCATGAATACATGCATCGTACATTATCTTTGATTTATTTAGTTTTAACCCAATATCTCCTGGTCTCTCTCCCCCCCCCCCACACCTCTTCCATCTCCGTTACATACATTCATTATGTCTAGATGTTATCTCTCTCAAGTTTTTGTATGTGTGGTTTCTTGATGCAGTTTACTAAAGAGTATCTTCACAATACTGTACATGTATGTTTATCACGGACAGTGTAGCGGTAAGATATATAGATAGGAGTGTGCGCGTGTGTGGTGGCGGCTAGTAGTTTGCAGGCGCTCAAGGAAAGGGTGTGTAAAGTGGTGGTGGTGGTGGGGGGGGGGGCTCATGGAACGAAAAGAATGATTTCATTTTCCAATCACTAAAAACAGAAATTTATTGTTTTATTTTATTCCGTTGTCACACCCATTCAGCAAGTAAGATGGCTGCATTGCTGAATATGTTTTTCAAACTCCCGCGTAGAGCCTCGAAAATTCATCGAACTCCCGATTGTCTGACGATCTGTGGTGTGTTCTATTTCTTTATTATGAAATAAGTGTCGGGCCGTCAAAAAGAAACCAGCCACTAAATACTTTAGAAAGAAATAAAAAAAAAAAACCCAAAAAAAAAGGAACCGAAAAATTTTCGTATTTAACAAAAACAAAAGTTTTCACCTAAGTGAATTTTTAAAAAATCATTTTCTTCATTTCAACAGACATTCTTTAGAAAATAAAATTTGTTGTAGAATAAAGATGGCGTCAGGCGGTAATTATACCCACTGTTGATGTCTCACCGACTCTCACCCATCTCTCCACACAAAGTGTGTGTGTGTGTATGTGGGGGTGGGGTGACCTGGTCCATCTCTCCCAGTCCAGCGCCCGAGGGCATCGTCAGTCATTTAGCGCCAAGGAACAAGTTGTCGTCTGCTCGTTACTTGTCTCCCTTTGATCCTCTTTCGCCGACATCAAACACACAGTGAACTTTTCGGTTTTCATCTTGTGAAGGTTAACAGAAAAAATACACAGAGAGAGAGAGAGAGAGAGAGAGAGAGAGAGAGAGAGAGGGATAAACAGAGAGAGTGACAGAAAGACTGAGAGTGAGAGAGAGAAAGCTATAGTGTGTGTTAGTGTGTGCGTGAGTGTGTTTGTGTGTGTGTGTGTGTGTGTGTGTGAGAGAGAGAGAGAGAGAGAGAGAGAGAGAGAGAGAACAATTGTAAGAAAGAAGAATTGAAGGTCAACTACTAACGTCTGCTCTCACCTCCGTGACCTAGTGATAAAAAGATAGTTGACCGGTGAAGTGAAGTTTCGGTACTCTTGTCAGATGTAAGTTAAT
This sequence comes from Bulinus truncatus, assembly GCA_021962125.1. NCBI lineage: Eukaryota > Metazoa > Mollusca > Gastropoda > Planorbidae > Bulinus > Bulinus truncatus. Next base: position 4,325,650 of record JAGDYQ010000039.1, read on the forward strand.
TATCTGGGATTGGGGGGTGGGGCTGAGGGGGTGGAGAAGGGAGGTTGGCAGGGGGGAGCTAATTCATGCAAAACGTTATTGTTAAGTGAAACAAACTTCAATTTATCAGCTGAACTTGTATTTCATGTCTATCTATCTATATCTATTGGTCTGCGTTATGCCTGACTATCTAAATATCCATGTAGGATTCAGGTTAGGATGACCTGGAATGTCGATATATGCAGAAACTTAATTATGACCTATTTCCGGTTTATTTTGAATTTCCCCCCATCAACATCATCATTAATATATATATATATATATATAAACAAAACAATATTGGTATGTAACTTGGCATAATGTCAAATAAAATATTTTATGTCCAATGTTAATAAACAGATCAAGTGTAGACCATACAGTCAACAAAAATACTGGGTTTATTCCTGGACGATGTCTGGGTTGTTTTATTTACATTTGAACATCCTGGCTGTAAGTATTGGCGATTTTTTTTACTGTTGCATGTATCTGATTACATATCTGGGGTGTAAGTGGCAGCGAGGTTGGTCAGCTGGATTGGCTGATTGCAAAGCTGTTGGTTTGAATCTGTGGGGACGGGAGTCACATCTTAGCACACGATAAAGTCGTGTCTTGGGAATTATAGGAAATGCCCCCTTCCCCCCCCCACACACACCCAGGCAGATTAAGGTTGTCTCTGAATCGATAGCGGGGGGGGGGGGAATTCTGAGCCCCTCTTTAAAAAAGAAATTGACGCTAAATTATGTTTTCAAAATTCATAGAAAAATATTCTGCAATTTATTGTATTCAATTTACACGAAATGTAGACAAATATACATGCATTAGAAACTCTTTTGAAAAAAACAAAATAGATGGGGCTTGGTGGTGGAGGGGGGCGGTGTCGAACCTAGTGATTTGGGGGGCCCCCTGCATTCTGACATTCGACACCATGACATGAGATAATAATGTACTTAATATTTAATGTAAAAATAAATCTGGGGGCTCCAATCAAGTTGGGGCCCAGGGGCCACTTTTGAATTTGGACACCCTCCCCCCTCCTTAGGTACGCCTCCGGGAGGGGGGTGGGGGCGGGATTGTCCCTTAGGAGTCAAGGCCGGGAATTCCGCCTCACGTCAACGCAGTAAACCCCCTTTTTATTTCCATTGAGCTTGTCTTATTTAGGATTTGACAGATTGTGCGATCTATCTATCTATCTATCTATCTATCTATCTATCTATCTATCTATCTATCTATCTATCTATCTATCTATCTATCTATCTATCTATCTATCTATCTATCTATCTATCTATCTATCTATCTATCTATCTATCTATCTATCTATCTATCTATCTATCTATCTATCTATCTATCTATCTATCTATCTATCTATCTATCTATCTATCTATCTATCTATCTATCTATCTATCTATCTATCTATCATTTAGCAATGTACCCGTGCTGCGTATTTCTAAAGCTTACACCCGAATCCATTTTAACTCTTCCGAGAGTAAACAAAGTGGTGCTAATTCACGCCCCCTTCTTTAAACGCGTAGAAAAACAATATCTACAGTTTAACCGTCAGACATTAGATTGCATCCCGTTAACTAATGTCCTGTTTGACCACTAGGCGACGGACTGACGCGGAGAATTTCTTGGGGGGGGGGGGATTATAAGATACCTAACAAATAGACATATTGAACAATAAAAAAAAAAGATTCGTAGATGCAGCTTAAATTGAAGTCAATTTTAAAGATGCCAACCACGGGTTTCGAACCTGAATTAACCTGTAACAGAAGAAACAGAAATAATCCACACATAAAGAAACTGGCGACAAATCTGTTTATTTATAATACAAGAGACTAATTCAAAGTAAACTTTTTCTGTACCTGTACTATAGTTACACGGTACAAGAGACTAATTCAAAGTAAACTTTTTCTGTACCTGTACTATAGTTACAATCGGTTGAAGGCAGATTCAGTCTGTTGCAAAAAAAAAATAATAATAATTAAAGGGTAATTCTGTGTTTGGTTTCCCGTGTGATGTTCACTCCTTGGATAATAATAAACTAGCGGACCCGGGGGGGGGGGGGTAACAGTCTCAAGAAATAACAATGATTTATAGTAGATAGGTGAACAGATCATACAAAGATATATTCAAATGGATAAATGAAGATATTTATTTGTCTGGGAAAAACAACGTGCGCTCATTTTTTGCTGCGTGTGTTTTCATGCTCCATTCTGAAACTCGGGTCCGAAAAAATGTCTGGCAGCTCTCACCCAGGTTCTACACCAGACGTTAAGGTCACATAGGTGAAAAGGATGTAATAATTTGTTTGTGTGTCTGTTGCTGGTAGACATGACGGGATACATCAATGAGTGTGTCCTGAACATATCTTTCATCAGCCCCGATGTACTCGGTAGCGTGTGCGTGTGTGTGTGTGTGTGTGTGTGTGTGTCAGTGTTTCCAGACAAGTGTACAAATAATGAGTACACATTAAATGTTTTCTGAGAACTCACACACACACACACACACACACAAAAGACCACCCTGAACATTTATTATTTCAGTTCCCGAATCCCCCGCAGTGCCTACATGCAAGTAGATTTTTGTTACCGTACAAATCCCTCCTTTTATCGTCAAGTCGTCTGCTGGATGTGAAGAAACAAAAAACACAGACTCTGGTATCCGCATTTTTTTTTATTTCTTCTATTGAAGAATATTTTCACTTTATTGTAGAATGTGTTCCTTCTATTGAATAATAAATGGTTTCCTTCTATTGAATAATGTTTTCCTTCTATTCTCTCTCTCTCTCTCTCTCTCTCTCTCTCTCTCTCTCTCATGTACTTCAGAACCACCAACAATAGTGTTGTAGAAGATGTCATTAGCTTCAATCTATCTTGCTACGAACTAATTTATCTGAGACTTTGACCCACGCCACATTGGGGTGAGGGGGGGTAGGAGGGCGCCAGAAGAGATTCTTTAGTCAGCTTCAGTAACAAAATTTAACTCTATGCATTATGGACTTGATACTTACCCAGATGCCCAGACTATATAAATATTGTTTATTTATAATTGTAAAAATAGTTTTCCACCCTTAAAGGGCCCCATATTATGCCGTAAATGTGGTAGTAAAAAGTCCAAGGATCATCAAGGGCATCTTCACCCCTCCCCCCCCCCTTTAAGATTTAACTGGTTTGTATTTTCCATGTGATGCTCCAGGGAATAGAGCATTTGTGTTTACTAAATCACTTTTTTTTTCCACTTTATCTTTTATTAATATTCAAGTAACATTTGAATCACATTCAGTGACTTTAACTGCAAAGAAAATATTTATAATTGTTCATTTTCATTGTCGTAAGGTGAACACTTTTAATGATAAACTAATAAAAACCTATAAGTCAAGTGTCTAAAATGGATACTACTTTGTAAAGTCATCAATACTATGATTTGGCGAGCATCAATAAGATCATAAAAAAATTTCTGCCCCTAAAATACGATTTTTACCAGTTATAAATTACACAGCCAGGACACATGTTATAAGTTACATAGTCAGGACACATGTTATAAGTTACATAGTCAGGACACATGTTATAAGTTACATAGTCAGGACACATGTTATAAGTTACATAGTCAGGACACATGTTATAAGTTACATAGTCAGGAGACATGTTATAAGTTACATAGTCAGGACACATGTTATTAGTTGCATAGTCAGGTGACATGTTATAAGTTACATAGTCAGGACACATGTTATAAGTTACATAGTCAGGACACATGTTATAAGTTACATAGTCAGGACACATGTTATAAGTTACATAGTCAGTAGACATGTTATAAGTTACATAGTCAGGAGACATGTTATAAGTTACATAGTCAGCATACATGTTATAAGTTACATAGTCAGGAGACATGCTATAAGTTACATAGTCAGGAGACATGTTATAAGTTATATAGTCAGGAGACATGTTATAAGTTACATAGTCAGGAGACATGTTATAAGTTACATAGTCAGGAGACATGTTATAAGTTACATATTCAGGACAAAGATGTCCTCGCCTTTCAATCACTTTAATGCCTCATCTGACTCATTAACCAAATGGCATCCGTTCATTGGTCCGTAAAATATCCCGGGAATTGACTCAGTGCGCGTGCGCGGTGTGTCCAAGTCCGTTTTCCCCAAGCATGAAATAATCCGCGACTGTGGAAATAAAAAAAGTTTGGGACTACGCCTGGTCCGGATGAGTTATTAGCCACTCATTTGCATAATTTAACGGCTAAAGGATTATTTTCGATATTGTGACTGGCTCTGCGCATGTGATCGTCTGCTAGTGAAATGGAGCAGACGACAGAGGAACACGCGCAAACGGGAACTGACACCATTTTACTCTCTAATCAATGGAGACTACCGCTGGCGAAGAGATTTTTGTTTTATAGAGTTCGATAGTTTCATTCCATGTCTGTATGACGTAATTAAACAATAAATTAATTTTATGAGGTAAAAAAAAGGGACGAATGGCGGAGACATTTATTAATTAAATTAACGAAATAAACTATTGGACACAGGGTAAACTCTCCAACCTGGAAGTACGTTGAAATTACTTGTTTGGTGTGTGTGTGTGTGTGTGTGTGTGTGTGTGTGTGTTTGTGTGGGTGTGTGGCATGTAGTAACAAATATAAAAAAAAGTTCCCTTAGCCTGCCATCGGGGCAGATGAATTGTATAATTCATGATTTCTGTATCCCTGGGAAAAACTATCAGCCAACTTTCACCGGGACCTGGAAACATTTTCTTGGTTCCCACCGAGGTTCGAACCCGGGACCCTCATCCCCTACAGTTTTTTAATTTACACATTTTTTAAAACGTCAGATATGGTATATATACACCTGTCTGTCTGCATTTGTGTGTATGTGCTTGTATCTGTGTGTCTGTGTTTATATCTGTTTTTCTGTGTTTCTATATGCTTGTCTGTGATTGTATCTGTGCGTCTGGTTTGTATCTGTGTGTCTGTGTTTGAGTCTGTGATTGTATCTGTGCGTCTGTGTTTGTATCTATGTGTCTGTATTTGCGTCTGTGTTTGCGTCTGTGTTTGTGTCTGTGTGTCTTTGTTTGTGTCAGTGTGTCTTTGTTTGTGTCTGTGATTGTATCTGTGCGCCTGTGTTTGTATCTATGTGTCTGTGTTTGTGTCTGTGATTGTATCTGTGCGTCTGTGTTTGTATGTGTGTCTGTGTTTGTGTCTGTGATTATATCTGTGCGTCTGTGTTTGTATCTATGTGTCTGTGTTTGTGTCTGTGTTTGTGTCTGTGTGTCTGTGTTTGTGTCTGTGTTTGTGTCTGTGTTTGTGTCTGTGTTTGTGTCTGTGTTTGTGTCTGTGTTTGTGTCTGTGTTTGTGTCTGTGTTTGTGTCTGTGTTTGTGTCTGTGTTTGTGTCTGTGTTTGTGTCTGTGTTTGTATCTGTGTTTATGTGATACTATATGTTGTCTGTGAGTTGTATCTTATACTGTGTATCTATGTCTGTCTATATCTACTTGTATGTCCGTGTGTCTCTATGTCTGTCTATATCTATGTGTATATCTCTGTGTGTATCTATGTCTATATTTACGTGTATGTCTGTGTGTGTATCTATGTCTGTCTATATCTATGTGTATGTCTCTGTGTGTATCTATGTCTTTCTATATCTATGAGTATGTCTGTGTGTGTGTGTATCTATTTGTATTATACAACTTCTCTCATTTTCTCCGAATTCTGTGAATTATCCTTTTTCTCCATTGTCCGTGGATCTCACGCTGTTGTCCTCGGTGTACCCCCCCCTTCCATTGTCTCCCTTACCCCATCCCTCCCCGCTCCCATCCCATAAAAACAATCCCAGGATTATATCTTCCGTTGCACGCGCAATGGGGAAAGGTGGGTGGGGGGGGGGCGGCGACTCACTGAAAACGACAGCCGAGGGCGCCTGCAGACACCCAGCCAGGATGTTCGGATCAAGACGGCAGTGATTGATTGATTGACCCCCCCCCCCCTCACTTGGGAATTGATCTGCCCCTCCCCCCCCCATCCTACCCTCCAACAACCATCTTTCCTCCAGCTCACATGTGTCCCTCTCGAGTGATCCGTCCCTGGGACCTATACAGCCGTCTTGTTGGGGGGGGGGGGTGGGGGGCGTTTCTTTTATGATGGCATCCCCCAAAGTTGGCCAGATTTCCTACTTCTTCTTCTTCTTCTCTCAGATCTGTTTCTACTTCAGACCAACTGTCACCCTCAACGAAGTCAATGTCATCGAGTGAATGGTAATGTCAACTTTCAACCATCGAGACAAATGTGATATTGCCGTGACATTACTGTGACATAATGAGATGACATTATTTCAGTGACAAGACAAGGCTGTTTTTTTAAGGAAAAAATATTTAGATGTTAAAAGAAAAAAAAATAATTGTGGAAAAAGTGAATTGAGAAATTATCGATTATGTTTACATTTTGATTGAACCGATAAGGTGAGAGATATCCAATATGGACGAAGTCTACATTTTGACCGAGTCAGATATAGTATCTATCTATCTATCTATCTATCTATCTATCTATCTATCTATCTATCTATCTATCTATCTATCTATCTATCTATCTATCTATCTATCTATCTATCTATCTATCTATCTATCTATCTATCTATCTATCTATCTATCTATCTATCTATCTATCTATCTATCTATCTATCTATCTATCTATCTATCTATCTATCTATCTATCTATCCGTCCGTCCTACCGTCCGTGTGTGTGTGCGTGTGTGTGTGTCTGTCTTTCTGTCTGTCTATCTATCAATTGTGCTAATGTAGCAAGGCAACATTCACATGAATTTTTTTTTTTAAAATATTTATTAACTTCACTAATTAGGCAAATTAATTGAACCAAGATATGTATTTTTTTAAAAATGATAAGCAATGAATTCTTACATGTATTATGTATAAGTTACTTGTTTGGGTTAAATATTTATAGAACAATGTTTCCTACTGACAGCGTGCTAATGAATTGAATGTTTTACTTCCAAACAAGACTTGCATCTCCAGACCAGACCTCGACATTATAAAACATCGCCACCTTTGAACTTTAAAACATTTGAAATCATTTTTCATGACACAATAATGACCTGCATGTTTTTACAAGATCTGTTTTCAAAGCGTCGGAGAATAAAAATAAAAAAATATAATCTTTTCTCCATTTGGTCACTAAATATTTGAAAACAGGGGGCGGTGGGGGAGGGAATGGGGTTGGGGGATATAACAATAGCCAAAGGAACACGTGATGTCGTTGGAACGTATAGAACTCGGGGGGGGGGGAACAGGATTGCACGTGCGATGCAAATTTGGATTGGGGAAGGGGGGGGAGGGGAAACAACATAAGTAAACAAATAAACAATCATTTTATGATTTTATTTGTTGAGTTTCACAACAATGTTGAACTTTGAATGTTGAATGGTGAATGTTGAATGTTGTATGGTGAATGTTGTATGGTGAAAGTTGAATGTTGTATGGTGAATGTTGTATGGTGAATGTTGTATGGTGAATGTTGTATGGTGAATGTTGTATGGTGAATGTTGAATGGTGTATGATGAATGTTGTATGGTGAATGTTCTATGGTGAATGTTATATGGAGAATGTTGTATGGTGAATGTTGAATGTTGTATGGTGAATGTTGTATGGTGAATGTTGAATGTTGTATGGTGAATGTTGAATAATGTATGGTGAATGTTGTATGTTGAATGTTAAATGTTGTGACTTAAAGTTTACAAACACTGGTATATGTACTGGTATATACAATGATACATACACTAAAACATACACTGGTGTATACACTGGTATATACACTGGTAAATACACATTGGTATATGGTGGTGTTTTTTTCTACTAATACAATTTCTGGATTTCTGGGTGGGGGAGTGACAGCCTAAATGCAATATACAGGTTTAGATTAAAGTGCAAAATGTTTAGATCCAATCTGTGTCAGTCTATCGGTGTCTAACGCTATCTCATGGAAACAATGTTTAGCCACGTTCTATAATGTTTGTCCGCCAGCGGTGATCTGTGACCTGTTTCCAGGCAACGTGTGGGAGGCTTGGTTTACCGGGTCTGGAAGACATGCAATGAAGGAAGGTATGTTGTGGCCCCCTCCCCCTCTTGACATGTTCCCGGGGAGGGAGGGAGGAACATGTCGGAGGGAACTAACAAAGCCTGACATTTTATTGCCAATTTTAAAAACACGGCTGCCAAATTTGTTGAACTTGAAGCTGTATTTTTTTTTGTCGAAAAAGACCCGTAGAACAAGGCCGAAAATAACCGAAAACTGTTTAAGCCAGCTGTTGTATTGAAGCGTAGGCACGCACAAGAACTCGTTCGGTATTTATATGAAGAGTCGTCATTAGGGTGTTTTTTTTTTGGGGGGGGGGGGAGGGGGTACTAGGAAGATACAACAGAGAGTGTTTTTGGGCCTTTAGGTAAAATGTACATGTAAGGCCCTATTAGAATTATATTTAATACTAGGTGTACCCTGCAAAAACATTTGCATGGAGTTATATCCCCTTAGGCTTGATCGGTAGGCTGGGTTATATTTTTGGTTTCGGGCAGATCCAATTTTTTTCATGATTGTATTTTAAACTGGGATATTGTTGTATTAATTATTTACTTTCGATTAAACGCAGACCCCAAATCGCTATTATATATATATATACATATATATATATATATATATATATATATATATATAGATTAATAAATACGTGAGAGGTCCCGAGGTGGGTTGCTAAATCTGCTTAAGAACGACAGCCCTGTTTCAATGTCTTCGTGAATGATCCGGTGCAGAGTTTGAAAGGTGGTACGCATAATTTACGGATAGCTGCAGTGCGGATAGCTAAACGTTTGGTGATTCTTACTAACATCAACTTAAGGGGACGGTTGGTCGTGCAGTGTAGGGCTCTCGGCTGTCGAGCAGACTGGGTTCGAACTTCAGTGAGAACCTTGGGATTTTTTTCAGGTCCTGGTGTAAGTCCCCAAGTCCCCTCAACGTCCCCTCAACTTTAAATGGTTACCTGACTTTAAGTTGGGGTAGTAAAGGCGGCTGGGTGTTGTGTTAAACACACAGTCACTGTATATGGCGAGGTTACTGAAACAGATAAACTCTACACTTCATGTGCCCCAGAGGCGTACCTAGGGTGGGGAAGGGGTTTTCCAAATTCCAAAGTCCCCCAGGGTCCCAGCTTGAGGGAGGCCCCCACAATTTTTTAACATTAAATATTAAGTACATTATCTCGAATGTCGAATGTCTAAATGCAGGGTCCCCCAACGAAGCTATCCCCTGGGCCCCAAAATCCCTAGGTTCGGCACTGATCTGCCCCGATGAGCCAATAGGGAACTTTACTCATCACATCTATATAAAGCATCAGGTTCCGTTGGGACAAAAGTAGAATGTCACAAACTGTAGAATACTGTAATTCTTATTTTTTTATTGTTCGTACTTATTCTTCGTTATTTTTATGAGAACCTGTTGATTGTTTGTCAACACATAGGATCACATGCAATAAGCTGCTAATGAACTGAATGGGCGACTCATGTATTGCTGGTGGTCTAGCTGTTAGTTCAGCCTGCGTGGCAAAGGGCGTTTGTTCAAACCCCAGCTCACAATGCTTAAGATACACTCATTCACAATCAATGTAGCTATGAAGAGATGCTGCAAAAAAAAAAAAAAAGAATACATGTGTTATGCAGGATAAAGTTTGTCTTATGCAGGCTAACATTAAGGCTTTGCAGGTATTTGGTTTGGCTTTCTCTTAGCCACTCACCTTTTGGGGCTATCGGGGCGCTGTAAGTGGAGCCCATCGTTAAATCCGCCTCTGTCTCTCGCCCACAAATTTCTCTGTTTTTTCACTTCTGTTCTACGCGAGAGTAGCTAGAGACGTGTAGGAACTCACCATTCAACTTATTGGAATACCGTAAATACCGTATCACTCCGGAATCCCAAGCTCACTTATCGTGTATCAGCGATTCCCAGAATTCCGTTCTCTTGTTACTCGCCAAGTCTCGTGTTTTCTCTTTTGTTTCGATAGTTCAAGGTCGCAGCATAAAAAAAAACAACAAACAACCCGTGACGTTCTAAACCAAAGGTTCTCAAATTTCGGATCTTTTATTTTTCGTACAGACATAAACAAATGTGTTTCTTAGTGGGTCGTCACATAAACAAATGTGTTTCTTAGTGTGTCGTCATATAAACAAATGTGTTTCTTAGTGGGTCGTCACATAAACAGATGTGTTTCTTAGTGGGTCGTCACATAAACAGATGTGTTTCTTAGTGGGTCGTCACATAAACAAATGTGTTTCTTAGTGGGTCGTCACATAAACAGATGTGTTTCTTAGTGGGTCGTCACATAAACAGATGTGTTTCTTAGTGGGTCGTCACCTAAACAAATGTGTTTCTTAGTGGGTCGTCACATAAACAAATGTGTTTCTTAGTGGGTCGCGGAATCGCAAAAAAGTGTGAGAATCACCGCTTTATATAGTTTGTGCTAGTCTAGCTCATACGCGATGTGAGCTTGCATTTTTTATGAATTTTTCTCTTGTGGGCGTATTCTTAACTTGACATCGCCTTTTGAACACCACATCAAAAAATGTAGAACTCTAGATCTTAACCGACCCTCCCCCCTTCCCCTCGGATTCTGATCTTCTGTAATCTAATTTAAGAAACAGTTCGTACAAGGGGGCAGATAATCATTTCTCGGCTTATTTCCCTTTACACAAACGTTACGCTAAATGCCATACAAGATTATTGCACAAATCGAGTTACGCCGCCTGGACAGGTAGGGCTGTGGACCCAAAGCCCCTGCTTGATTTCTCCCTTTCCCCCCTCTTTGTAACTTTATATATTCTGACCGGGGCTGGTTTTTATCTCGAGTACGGTAATGACGTTGCTGGCTGCGAGGAATCTGTTTTGTACCGTACTTTACCCAACGTAATTGCATATGAAATAATTTACCGTCTTTCACACAATTACAGAGCACCAAAAAAAAAAAAAGTTTACATTTCTGTCATAAATAATATCATAATTAGAAATAGATATTATCCCTGATAGACATGCGCATCCGTGCATTAAAACACACTAGTATTTGTAAGTATTTGTAAACGTTTGTATGTATTTGTAAATATATGTAAGTATTTGTTAATATATGTACAGTAAGTGTTTGTAAATACATGTAAATGTAAGTATTTGGAAGTATTTATTAATGTGTATAAAGGCTACCAGAAATCAACTGCTATAATGCGTAATAAATAAGTGTTCTTTTATTGTGAAAGTCCAGTGAATTACTTTTAAAACCACCTTCCGTAGTCTTATGTTTCATTGTATAATACATGCATCCAACATTCACGCAGGAGTGAAACATGCATCCAACATTCACGCAGGAGTGAAACATGCATCCAGCATTCACGTAGGAGTGAAACATGCATCCAACATTTACGTATGAGTGAAACATGCATCCAACATTCACGCAGGAGTGAAACATGCATCCAGCATTCACGTAGGAGTGAAAAATGCATCCAACATTTACGTATGAGTGAAACATGCATCCAACATTCACGTAGGAGTGAAACATGCATCCAACATTCACGTAGGAGTGAAACATGCATTCAACATTTACGTATGAGTGAAACATGCATCCAACATTCACACAGGAGTGAAACATGCATCCAACATTCACGCAGGAGTGAAACATGCATCCAACATTCACGTAAGATTGTAACCTGCATACAACATTAGCCCGTCTTGGTGACTCACACAGAAGTCATAACAGAAGCCACTTTTAAACAAGAACATGGTTGGTATCTGTCTTCAACATCCCAGGTCTTAGATCCTCGAGTTCAGACTCAGGAAACCACAGATACCACCATGACCTACTTTTCCGTGCAAAGAAGTTTTCTGTGAGCAGTTTCAGACCGAATCACGATATTTTCTGCCTGTGGTGTAACATTTAAAACACGACCATCTCCGACTATTAATAGATCATCCAAACTATCAACCCAGGACTACTATTTTATTTCCTAATAAAGTAAATCCACCAAATGAATAATAATAATAATAAAAACAACAACAACACATAGTCTATGTTTCCTTGTGAATCTGTCAGCCACAATTACAGTTAAAACCATCTACACTATTCATCCTGAGAACTTGAACATTTTGATTTGTGTTAATCACCAGGCACGCCGAGAGGGGGGGGGGGGTCAGGGGGGTCATTGCCAGGGCGGCCCGCATCTGTAAGGGGGCCCGACCGCCCCGACCATGTCAATTTTTTCACGACTCATTGTTTATTAAGGGGCTCGCAGTGATGTCCTGCCCTGGGGCCCTTGTTGGCTCTAAGCGCCCCTGTTAATCACGAGGCGTCAAGGCGTTAAATATGTTGCCCCTTTATTAAGAGCCCATCACGGTTGATAGTTATTTAATTAATATATAACTTCCAATCGGTTGATTGGCAAACCAATCGATCAATCAACCCCAAAACAAACTTATCTTACAATGTCTGATGAGTGAAATGTTTTTTTTTCCTCACACATGTAGTCGATGCAGTCTGTGTTAAATCAGCGGTCGGCAATTGTTTGCCCGCAGAACAATTTTACAGGTCCGCAGAGGATGAAGACATTTTTTTGTTTGTTTGTTGACGTTAATCATGTTGATGTAATTATTATCCAGGAAATATAAACATAAATCACAATGTTTAAGTAAACATCGATTATCATTGTCCTCATTGTTGATTTGTTTATTTGAGATTCATACTCATAACCACATACACAAACACATATAAAATTAATACACGGATCTAAATTTAGTGGTCTGTTGGAGTAAACAGGTAAATTTAGTGATCTGTTGAAGTAAACAGGTAACTTTAGTGGTCCGTTGAAGTAAACAGGTAAATTTAGTGGTCCGTTGAAGTAAACAGGTAAATTTAGTGGTCTGTTGAAGTAAACAGGTAAATTTAGTGATCCAAAAGGTCTGAAAGGTTGCTAACCTCTGTGTTGAACAATGTTGTATACACTGTGAGATTTTGGTATTTACATGATGAATTGATGTTGTCTGTGATTTTCATTTACACACCTGGCTGAGATGACACTCCTACCCCCACCCTACCCCCCAAACCTCTAAAAAAAAAAAGAGTAATATTTTAAAATGGTTATCAAGACGACACCAAGTTATTTCTAAATATAGTTAAGATTTGACTTTTTTTTAAAAATTTTTACGTTCATTGATGTCAACAAAAACCAAAATCAGACGTTTTTACTGATTATAATCAGAAGGTTTATGATAATATGAAATAAAATCAACGGCAATAACAAACGACACGACTGATACAATGATGTAGTAATCCATGAATCAACAACAAAGGACAAGACACGATACAATGACGGAATCATCCATAAATTAAAAAAAAATAAAGGTTTCTGTTTCGACGAAGCTAAATCTTGTGCCAACAATGTCCGCTCCTCCCCCCCCCCCATTTAATTCCATCTCATCTCAGGTGGTTATCTCCCATGGAGTGAAATAATTAACATACAAGTGAGTGGAAGTCGCGTCGTCCATATTGGTGACACAATTACACCCGCCTCCCTTCTCGCTGTCATTATGCAGTTGTCATTAACTTGTTACTTCGCTTCGTCATCAACGCTGTAATACGATGCAGAATGTGAAAGAAAAGTAAGGGGAGTGGGGGAGGGAGGACGGGGGTGGCCGATATAGGGAATGCAAACAACGACAAGTAAAATAACAGCAGCCAGGGGGAGATAATTAAAATAATAATGACCAAAAAACTCCAGAGTGAAGCCCCCCATTGAATTAAAAAGAAAAAAAAAAACCAACAATGGGCTCTCAAAATCTAGAATCCGGTGACTTGCCCTACCCCCCCCCCCACCCCACCCCCTGTCAGGACCGTGAGTGGGTATCATGTTAACAGATTGCATGGAGCCAGATGGAGGGTGCCAGGTTTATTATTTTTAAAAAAAAATCATTATTTCCTCTCTCTCTCTCTCTCTCTCTCTCTCTCTCTCTCTCTCTCTCTCTCACCCCCCCCCCTCTTCACCCCGAGGTATCCCTTCCTTTTCCCAGCCCACCCATAACTGCACCCCATGCGGTATCAGTGGTTCTTAAAACTGGGCAAGTCAAACCGCTCAATCTGGATGAACGAGACTGGCACTAACTAATCAAACCCCCCCCTCCCTCCCCCCCACGGGCCCGCTCCCTCACATCTCCCGCGCGCTGTGATGTAATTTACATGGTGTCACTGCAGTTCATGTTGGGACCTCTCTGATGGCCGCGCAGCGTAGGGGGCACGACTATCGACATGAAGACCTGAGTTCGATTCTCGCTGATGTTTTTTTTTTCTCGGGTCCTGGTTTAAGTTCCCAAAATCCCAAGTCTGTCACAGGCGTTAAATGCTAAGTCACATACGTATGTATCCCCGTACTGCCGCATTCGCAATAGCACTCTTTTGTGAAAATCAAAGAAACGTAATTATAATAAAAAAACAAACAAACACGCCAAGTAAATAGTACATAATAAGTAAAGCTCCTTTAGTCCTAAAGGACCATAGGGTAAATGAAGTGTAGAATTCATCTGTCTCTGTAACCTCGGCATATGAAGGGATTGTATGTGTAGAACATAGGATCTCAGAAATATATATTTCCTAACAAGGACTTTATAATACATATATATATATATACATATATATATATATAATATATATATATATCTATACTTATATATATATATATATATCTATACTTATAAGACGCATTTTTTGTCTGTCTGTCTGTCTGTCTGTCTGTCTGTTCCCTTATAACTCAAGATCCAGAAAAACAGATAACGTGAAATTTGTTACACATACACATAATTACATGGGGAAGGTTATAGGACATGTTTCGTTTCATTTCGATGAGTAGTTTAATTGTAATTAATTTTTTTTTATTTTAGTATTTTACTATATTAAAGTAATCTCGACGGCGCCATAAATAAAATTCCTCTGTGACGTCATTTCCCGAATAGAACTTGCGCGCATAACCTATTGAGATTATTATTATGTTTGTGTGGCTCGTTAGCACAGTCGGTTACTCGCTTGGCTGTGACTCAAATTTGGCCGACAGTGAAATTTTTTTTTTTTCAATTTTTTTTTTTTTTCAATTTTTTTTTTTCAGAATAATCTCTATACTTATAAGACGCATTTGTTGTCTGTCTGTCTGTGTCTGTCTGTTCCCAGAGAGAGAGAGGGAGGGAGGGAGAGAGAGATAAAGAGACAGAGGGGGTCAGGTGGGGAGAGAGAGGAAAGGAGGGTAGGAGGGAGGGAGGGGGAGAGAGGGAGGGAGGGGGATGGACAGGGGGGAGAGAAGGAGGGGGAGAGAGGGAGATGGGAGAGGGAGGGAGAGAGAGGGAGAGGGAGGGAGAGAGAAAGGGAGGGAAGGAAAGAGAAAGGAACGAAAAGGAGAGAGGGGGTAGGGAGGGAGATAGAGGGGAGGGAGGGAGAGAGGGTGGGAGAGAGGAAGGGAGAGATAAAGAGTAAGGGGGGCAGGGAGAGAGAGAGGGAATGAGGGAGGGAGGAAGGGGGAGAGAGAGGGAGGGAGAGAGAGGTGGAGAGGGGAGGGAGGGGGAAAGGAGGGAGGGAGAGAGAGGAAGGAAAGGAGAGAGGGAGAGACGGTATACGCCCCTCCCCCACCCCTTCACATCCCTCCGAAGAATTATCAACAAATACATTTAAAATGTCTAAAATCAGAATAATACATATAGCAAAAATTGAACTAAATGCATAATTTATCATAGTGTCAAACGAAATATTTAAATCTAATATGAAGGTACCGTTTATGTAATATCTCCAGGACTAAAAGAATTAACTAGAACTTGAATTGTAAAATATCCAGCTAAAGAAATTCTATTACTTAGCCGTGGCATACTGGGTGGATTGTGTGGTAAGCACCAAGCCGTGGCATACTGGGTGGATTGTGTGGTTAGCACCAAGCCGTGGCATACTGGGTGGATTGTGTGGTTTGCTCCAACCCGTGGCATACTGGATGGATTGTGTGGTTAGCACCAAGCCGTGGCATACTGAGTGGATTGTGTGGTTAGCACCAACCCTTGGCATACTGGGTGGATTGTGTGGTTAGCACCAACCCATGCCATACTGGGTGGATTGTGTGGTTAGCACCAACCCATAGCGTACTGGGTGGATTGTGTGGTTAGCGCGACGTCCAGTCAAGTCCACAATCAGTTTTTTTAAAAATCTTTAAAGGCTAAAATTCCATAAATTATTCATCAACGTGAATTATTGAAACGTTTTGATGTGTTAATTAATTTCAATAATTTCTTGTCTATGAATGGTAGTGTTACATATTAGTTACATATTAGTTACACATTAGTTACATATTAGTTACATATTAGTTACACATTAGTTACACATTAGTTACATATTAGTTACACATTAGTTACATATTAGTTACACATTAGTTACATATTAGTTACATATTAGTTACACATTAGTTACACATTAGTTACATATTAGTTACACATTAGTTACATATTAGTTACAAATTAGTTACATATTAGTTACAAATTAGTTACAAATTAGTTACATATTAGTTGTATTTGTACTTTGTTTTCTTTGTGCTCGTCAATTTACTTTTCACACTTTGTTTCAAAGCTATTTTAAAAAAAAAAACAAACTTTCTTTGATATTCTAGAAAGTTTACTTTTCACTTCAGATTCAACAGGTGCAACATAAAATCGCCTGCCTGCTGTTGAGTCTGTCTACGGAATAATTATTTATTAATACGTTTTTTGTTTTTAAAATTTTACGTATACCAATATATCACCACCACCTTATGCACATACATACACACATACATGTACACACACACTCGCACTCACACACACACACACTTACACACACACACACTTACACACACGTACACACACACTTACACACACATACACACACACATTGTAAAATACGTGAATTTCGTTTGATCTTTCATATCAGATTTGTTGCCAAATATTTAAAGAGTTTAAAATTCTAATCAGGCAACATTCGAATGATTCCATCAATGTTTTGGTTTTAAAATAGATAAACAAACTGCCAAATGTTGCAACATCTACACAATGTTATGGAAGTGATATATACACAATGTAATGGAAGTGATATATACACAATGTTATGGAAGTGATATGTACACAATGTTATGGAAGTGATATATACACAATGTAATGGAAGTGATATGTACACAATGTTATGGAAGTGATATATACACAATGTAATGGAAGTGATATATACACAATGTAATGGAAGTGATATGTACACAATGTTATGGAAGTGATATATACACAATGTAATTGATGTGATATGTACACAATGTTATGGAAGTGATATGTACACAATGTTATGGAAGTGATATGTACACAATGTTATGGAATTGATATGTACACAATGTTATAATAGTGATATGTACACAATGTTATGGAAGTTATATGTACACAATATTATGGAAGTGATATGTACACAATGTTATGGAAGTTATATGTACACAATATTATGGAAGTGATATGTACACAATGTTATGGGGGTGCTATGTACACAATGTTATGGAAGTGATATGTATACAATATTATGGAAGTGATATGTACACAATGTTATGGAAGTGATATGTACACAATGTTATGGAAGTGATATGTACACAATGTTATGGGGGTGCTATGTACACAATGTTATGGAAGTGAATGTACACAATATTATGGAAGTGATATGTACACAATGTTATGGGGGTGCTATGTACACAATGATATGGAAGTGAATGTACACAATATTATGGAAGTGATATGTACACAATGTTATGGAAGTGATATGTACACAATGTAATGGATGTGATATGTACACAATGTTATGGAAGTGATATGTATACAATATTATGGAAGTGATATGTACACAATGTTATGGAAGTGATATGTACACAATGTAATGGATGTGATATGTACACAATGTTATGGAAGTGATATATACACAATGTTATGGAAGTGATATGTACACAATGTTATGGAAGTGATATGTACACAATGTTATGGAAGTGATATGTACACAATGTTATGGAAGTGATATGTACACAATGTTATGGAAGTGATATGTACACAATGTTATGGAAGTGATATGTACACAATGTTATGGAAGTGATATGTACACAATGTTATGGAAGTGATATGTACACAATGTTATGGGGGTGCTATGTACACAATGTTATGGATAGATATGTACACAATGTTATGGGGGGTGCTATGTACACAATGTTATGGTTATCCACGATCAAATGTCATTCAATGACTCAGGTAACAAAACAATAACCACTCGTCAAATTGTTATCTACCCATTAAATATCTTTCAATCCAGAATGTTGTTGTAACTTTGTTTAAACACCAATAAGAAAACCCTAACAAAGCACAACAACATACCACAAAACAAAGCAACGCAACTCAACACACCACACCAAAACAAAACAAAACACAACTCAATACAACACAACACAATGCACAACAACACCAACTCAATACAACACAATACAACACAATACACCACAACACAACACACAATCTCAAGTACTCTGACAATTTAACGCCGCAAAACACCATTTTGTAAATGTTGTCTGAGGTTGTGAAACTCTTCAACACACCGCGTTATACTCCAGGAAAATACGAAGTACCAGCCACCCAAAAGAATTGCCTGCATCCCCCGGGGGGCATGTCGAGGGATAGATACTTCGCTGGCACAGTTACATTTTTTTTATTTTCTGCACAGAAGCTGGGCCCTTGGAGGGTTACGGGCACCCTATTTTACAGACCATATTTGGCCCAAGAATTTCTAGTAGTAGCTGCCTTACTTTTGACATCATACTATCGTCATGTCATCATACTATTATCCTGACGTCATCATACTATCATCATGACGTCATCATACTATCATCCTGACGTCATCATACTATCATCCTGACGTCATCATACTATCTATCTATCTATCTATCTATCTATCTATCTATCTATCTATCTATCTATCTATCTATCTATCTATCTATCTATCTATCTATCTATCTATCTATCTATCTATCTATCTATCTACCTATCTGTCTGTCTGTCTTTTCCCTTTGATTGTCTGTCCGTCAATCAATCATTCTATCTACCAATCTATCTATCTATACACCCGTCTACCTGTCTGTTGATCTATCAATCTACCTCTCATTCCGCCTGTTTCCCCCACCACCCTTTCCCCTCCACATATAAACAAACCTATCCCACCCTACCTCACCATCACTACCATCTTCAGTTCCAATCACGTGACCCGATTAATGGTCCCATCTGCCTGCAGGAACCATCAACATTTTCTCACGACTGACCCAGTCCTGGCGGGCAATAACAACCAATGATTGCCCCCATACATTTTACAAAACCTCCCCCCCATACAGGTAAGCAACACCTGAATTTTTTCGTTGCTCTTTATTTTTTTTTCCCCTCCTTTATTTAAAAAAGAAAATAATAACAACTGGCATGACCTTTTAAAGAAATATATAAAAAAAAATATAAAATAAAAAAATCTCACCTTAAAGTCGTATTGGTGTTGAGTACTACGTGGTCTTGAACTCGTGAACAAATGGTAGGGGTATGGAGGTGGGGGGAGGGGGGGAAGTGGGAGAAGGGGAAGTGTACATTGGTTTTCTGGAAGGAGGTAGGGGTGTCGGTGGGGGCGTCAAGTCATAGATGTGCAATCTTGAGCTGTTGGTAATATTATAGGGAGGGAGGAGGGGGGGGGGTTCCCCCCCCCTAGGGAGGTGCTACCTTGTTGTGCTGTGTGATGGGGGAGGGGGGTGGTGATAAAAGTTTACCATACACCTTCATCATCGTACAACATCATGATGGTATACAGATTGTGTGAGTACTGTTGGGGGTGGGTGTGTGTGTGGGGGGGGGGAATGGAAAGAGGGTGGAGGGATAGTGCTTTCCCTTGTAGTACATGGGTGGGGGGGAGGGGGTGCGACTACAAAAGTAAAAAAAAAAAGTTTGTTATAGAGGGCTGATGATACTTTTTTTTTTTTTAATTCCTTTAAATTTTTATTTATATGAATTTTAGGACTCATCATTAGCTTTGCCCAATGGGTGGGGGTGTGGCTTTAATTTGATTGGTGGTTTAGGTAGGTCAGATTTTGATCAGGTACGCGGCCTGGTGTTCCAGTAAATAGTTGGAACTTAACTCAGTGAATGTTTTTTTAAAGCCAAATGGTTTATTTTATTTTGATGGAGATTACGATGTGAAGATGTGAAGATATGAAGATATGAAGATGTGAAGATGTGAAGATATGAAGATATGAAGATATGAAGATGTGAAGATGTGAAGAAATGAAGATGTGAAGAAGATGTAAATATTACATTTAGTACAGTGTCAGTTAATGTAGGTAGGCAGACTATCAACACCCAGTACCTTGATTGCCCACAAAGCCAAAGATTTAAAATAAGACATGATTCTTGATTGCACGAAATAATCAGATCCAAGTAATAACAAAATAATAATTTATGAAACATTTAAGTTCCGATAAACGATCAATTAGATGGGCCATTAAAGAAAGACACATCTAGCAAATAAAGTGTTAAATCACTGGTGTTGATGTACCATAAACTAATACACATGATTCATAAATGTAGCCTGCTAAATGTTCATTCCGACATTTAAACACACCATACAACACCTAAATTTGTGTGTAAACACACCATACAACACCTAAAGTTGTTTGTAAACACACACCATACAACACCTAAAGTTGTGTGTAAACACACCATACAACACCTAAAGTTGGGTGTAAACACACCATACAACACCTAAAGTTGTGTGTAAACACACAACATACAACACCTAAAGTTGTGTGTAAACACACCATACAACACCTAAAGTTGTTTGTAAACACACACCATACAACACCTAAAGTTGTGTGTAAACACACCATACAACACCTAAAGTTGGGTGTAAACACACCATACAACACCTAAAGTTGTGTGTAAATCATGCACGTGATATTCCATCTGTAACCTATCAACACATGTGTAAACCAAGTCTGTAAATATAAACAACGACGTCTGGAATGATAAACAAACATATAAATCAATGGAAATCTACCGATGTAGAGATATCAGGTTATCCATTAAAACAACTTCACCAAACATACAACATATAACAAACATACAACAAACAACAAAAATACAAGAAACAAACAATTAAAATACAAGAAAATCAAATAACTTCATCAAATTTCTTGTTTTATTTATAAAACAAAAGTGTTTCAAGACGATGAAATGAAGTTCGAAGACTTGAAGACAATCTGTCTGTATCAGCTAAATTCTTCCATTCATCCATAGCTCACATAAAGAATGTCTCTAGTTGAGAAAGAAAAATGTCTCCCATGTTATTTTTACGGTACGGGGCTATTGGAAACATTTTTTAATGGCTGAGCTATTAAACTGGTACCGGTTATTTTCAAACATTTTCCTTTTTTTTTATTTCCCGCTCTTCTATCTTTTCTAAATTTACTGCCGGGGTCCTTTCAGGTAAACATGTTAGCACAGGTGGGGCAAAGCGGAAG
The DNA here is from genome assembly GCA_021962125.1 of Bulinus truncatus. Lineage (NCBI taxonomy): Eukaryota > Metazoa > Mollusca > Gastropoda > Planorbidae > Bulinus > Bulinus truncatus. The sequence continues at coordinate 4,347,310 of JAGDYQ010000039.1, forward strand.
TTGTTGAGAGCAGAAGGCAATGGTGGAGGGTTGGGGGGGGGAAGTAGGGGAGGATGTATGTAAAGGAGGAGCAGTCTGTCAGTGAATGTCTGCCCGGTGTGAGGGGAAGTTCGGTTAAAGCTAACCGAGCATAGGTTACAGAAGGAACTCATCCACTAATCGTACAACAATTACAAGAGAAAGTAAAAGAAATCAGCTAGGTAGAGAATACAGGAGAAACTTATCGATAAGACGAACAATGATTACTGGAGAAACCCAATAACTAAACCGGATATTGATAATAGGAGAAACCCAATAACTAAACCGGATATTGATAATAGGAGAAACCCAATAACTAAACCGGGTATTGATTAATTACTGAAGAAACAATAGTTAACCGGGCATTGATTACGGGAGAAACCCAATAACTAACCGGGCGTTGATTACTACTATTAAACTGAGAAGAGGTTTTAGAAACTAAATGAATATCAGCAGTTAAAGAAAGATGTGAATGTAAACATTAATTCATTTGTAACGAGACCACATCTTGACTGAATCGGATAATTTCATTCTAAAAATAAAACAGCTTATGAACCAAATTATGAACAACATTATGTACCACATTATGAACCACATTATAAACTCTATTATGAACTAATTTAACGAAATAATTGAGTAAGCCGGCCTAGTGAAATAAATTGTTGAAATGACAAAATAAATTAATTGCAGAAATAACTTGGTTCAATAACCTGGTAAAGTTTACTTTGGCGACAGATTCGTTTGATGGGTTTTAAAGAAAAATTTTAATGTTTACCGATAACATAAACAGGTAGAAATGATTTTTTTTAAATGCTAGAATTAATAGAACGGTGATTGTTTACATGCAGAGTGTGATTAGATAGAAATATCTCACAGGACACTGGTCAACCAACTTTAGAGGTCAATAAGTCATCGACTGTTTACTTATTCTACATTTGTTTACCTCGACTAGAATTTACATGGAGTAACAGTGAAATATCATGTAATGTTCACCAACGTGCTATGTAGGTACTATGACGGTCCACTGTAGGTCCAATGCAGTTCCAATCTAGGTCCAATGCAGTTCCAATATAGGTCCAATGCAGGTCCAATGCAGTTCCAATGTAGGTCCAATGCAGGTCCAATGTAGGTCCAATGCAGTTCCAATCTATGTCCAATGCAGGTCCAATGTAGGTCCAATGAAGGTCCAATCAATGACAACACTATCAACTGATACCCACAAAAAAAAAATTACAGTTATATTTTGTCCTAAGCCATTTCTACATTCTATAACAACAGAGAGTGCAATTTCCAAGGTGACACACGGACAACAGAAGTAGCCAGATCTTGAACCTGTACCTGTCATCACACCCATCTAACTCCCCACCAAGTGGTCAACAGTGTCCGATAAAAAAAGTAATTTACTGTTCGCCTATGATCTCAGTGCATATAATTCTATACGTACCTCCCCCCTGCCCCCCCTCCCCCGGGCCACTTCACTGTCCACCACACGACCATCATTTCCTCATCCACTTGAGACGAGCAGAGTACGAGGGTCTGAAAGTTATGGAGAAAGAGAGGACACTCAATTAACAGAAATTGTAGAAAGTTCATTTTAAGAGAAAAACAGGGTGGGTGGGGGTGGGGAAACCAACAACAGAAAATTGTATGTAGAGTCTTGCACTCTAGGGTTTACACGAGACCGAAATACGGGGGTGCAAGAAAATAGAATGGGAAATGGAATTGAAGGGGGTCATGTTGGAGAACCACTTGAGAATCGTTTTATTTGTTTACATCTGTTGGGTTGTTCGGTGACTTCTGTCTTATTATATTATGGGGTCCAGGTTGGAGGGTGGATCTGTCTGTCTGTCTATCTATCTATCTATCTATCTATCTATCTATCTATCTATCTATCTATCTATCTATCTATCTATCTATCTATCTATCTATCTATCTATCTATCTATCTATCTATCTATCTATCTATCTATCTATCTATCTATCTATCTATCTATCTATCTATCTATCTATCTATCTATCTATCTATCTATCTGTCTGTCTGTCTGTCTGTCTGTCTGTCTGTCTGTCTGTCTGTCTGTCTATCTATCTATCTGTCTATCTATCTATCTATCTATCTATCTATTTATCTGTCTATCTATCTATCTGCCTGTCTGTCTGTCTATCTCTGTGACACGCCCTCCTGGTCATTTTTATAACTTTTTTTTTTACTGAATTAGGTTGTTTACTGAAAAGTAAACAAGAAAAAAAAACCACACGTATAAAAAGAGCTAAAATAATTTAGTTAAGAAAGCTGAAATATTTTGCGACAATGTTATTCAAGAAATATGCCTCAAGAAATATCATATTTCCAAAAGTAAGTTGCTTCCAAATAAGGGGATATACCTATGAAAAGGTTTTACAGGGTGCAGCTAGTCTATATAAATAATAGCGGTATGGGTTCTGCGTTAAGTCGAAAGTAAAGAATTAATACAACAGTATTCCAGTTTAAAATACAATCATGAAAAAATCGGATCTGCCCGAAACCTAAAATAATCTAGCCTACCGATCAAGCCTAAGGGGATTTAACTCTATGCAAAGGTTTTGCAGGGTGCAGCTTGTTTTTATTAATTTTAGTTTATGATGTTATCAGTGTCCTCCATTTTTTTTTATAAACTAGAAAATAAATTGAGGCTAATTGATTTAAAATATCTTGGCGGGCCCCTGGGTGTGGTGGGCCCCTGGGTGTGGTGGACTGATGCTAAAGGACGGCACTGATCCAATGTAATATATAATAGACAACAATGTACTTGAGTCCTCCTAACTTTATTTGAAATAATATTCGAGCTATTTTGTAAGAACTTAAATTATGGGATATATTCTTAATTCACTGATCTAGTAACCCCATTTTTTTTTCTTTCTTTCTTTCGTTTTTTTTTTCGTTCTAAAAATAGATGTATATTGCAAGTTGAATGTTGTGGCTGAGATCAATGTCTGGTTGATGGATCTCCATGTCCATTCTGAGGGTCTAATGTAAGAGGGGAGGGGGGGTGGTGGAGTGACGTTTTATACACTTTCATGGGCAGCAGTACAGACTGAAGGTTTGGACAAATATTTCGGTTGATTCATGGGATACACACACAAGTGGGGGGGGGGGGGTTGAGTACGACATTAAGAGTACAACGTCTAAATATAAATATCGTCTGGTAAAACTAGGTCAGGGTAGGGGGCACGAAGTTTGTTTTTTTATTAATTAAATTTGAAAAAATTGAAAAAAAAAAATGAAAATACACGAAATGACATCATTACTTTCAACCGGCTATTGAGCAAAATGAACGTCGCAATGTTAAGGCAAATGATTTTATTTGGATATGTGGCGCTGGTGGGGGGGGGGAGGTTGGAATTGTGGGTGGGGAAGGCTGTCGCCAGAGGCGTACCTAGGGTTGTAGCAGGGGAGTCCTATTTTGAAATTCCCCCTGGGCCCCAGCTTGAGGGGGGGCGTCAAATTTTTTTTTACATTAAATATTAAGTACATTATCTCATGTCATAGTATCGAATGTCAAAATGCCAAGCCCCCTCGGAACCCCCCCCCCCACCCCCACATCTCTAGGTGCGGCACTGGCAGTCAACCATTTTGTTGACACTCACCCCAGCTTTCCCCTTGACCATAACTATGTTTTGCGCATCAATTATAAAAAATGTTACCTTGGGTGGGAACGCCTTCACCTCCCCTATCCCCTACGCCACAGAGTGAAGAGACTTTTTTTTAAAAAAAATAGTATAAGCCTCTCTCTCTATTAATCCCTGTTAATCAATAGATCATTCCTTAGCAACTTGTCTCCCAAACAAAAAATGACCAACAGATCTGAAATGTATGACTCAACGGATAGTCCACCACAAGTGGATCTACTACTAGAACACAAAGAAGGGGTGGATGTTGTTGGACAGTTGACCTGTTGATCCCAGTCGATCTCCAGGTCATTGCGAAAGTTTTTCTCCATTGATCTATCCAGCTATTGACGGCTATTGACGGCTTTTGACGGACGGCTATTGACGGACGGCTATTGACGGCTATTGACGGCTATTGCTTGTACACCGGCGGATCTCGTGAAAAATTTGATTGGAGGCGGCGACACGCTCGTAGGTCGCGGGTTGAAATTAAAAATGGGCCGAGACCAAAATTTGTAATTTTTAATGAAATGTTGTACAAAAATATAAGAATGCTGAATTACAACTATTTTTATTTATTTATTTATTTTTTTTTTACAAAACTAAAAGTTTGTTATTGTGAGAACCGCTTTGTACGCCCCATACTGTTCCATAAATACCCCGCCCCCCCCCCGGTCACTCAACCCATTTCAGTCAGACCCAGCACCCCATTATATCAGAAACCCCCATTGAGTGACTCTCAGGAGGACCTTCTGAGCCCTCCCTCCCCCCCAACCCTCATCATCCTCCTCTCCCCAGTGGACCCCCACTCCCCCACCCTCATCCGAGCCTTAGATTACGTCTTCGTGACTGACATTTGTTGCCGGCATCAGGGAGATAAGTTGAGAGGGGAGCTAACCCCCCAAGCAGGGGCCGATCACTCGACGGATAAAAACAAAAAAAAATTTTGAAGAGAAAAAGAAATTTATTATGATTATTTCCCCTTTAAAACGTCACAGCTTGTCTTAAATACGATTTAAAAAAAAACAACAACTCTAATTAAACGATCCGTTATATGACGAACTCAATGATGGGGGACAAAGACGCCCTTTGTGAAATTTTTGCTTTTTTTTTTTAAACTCTTTATTGATGCATTATTACACACATTTTTGTATTGACAGATATTGGATATTTTTTTTATAGAAATAATTTTTGATGGAATAAACTGATAACAACTTAAGCTAAAATTAATTATAATTTTTATTTTGACAACCATGTTTTCCCGCCAATTTTCACACATTTCAGAGTCGTTTTATTTTTTGTTTGATGGGAGGAGGGGGTGAGTGTGTGTGTGGGGGGGTAAGATGGGTATTTAGCTGGACCCTTAAAGCACTATATTCGATAGGCATTGTTATTAGTACATGGGTATTACAGGTCTGTCTATGGTCCAGGGCGTTGTGCTGACCACACAATCCCTTCATATGCCGGGGGTTGAAGAAACAGATGAATTCTACACTTCATCTGCCCCCCGATGACCTGTTTGGGCCAAGGGAACTTTACTGCTGCTATGGTGGACTAAGTAGAAATACACAACTGTCTGGCTGGTGTGCCCGATGTTGTGATGTAAGGGACTCAATCTGAAGGTGACCAGCGGACAGTGAAAGGGGCGCGGTGGTGGAAGATAATCGCTGTTCAGTGGTCAGTGGCTCAAATATTTCTGATATCGTTAATTGTGTGTGTGCGTGTGTGTGTGCGTGTGTGTGCGCGTGTGTGTTGCGATCGTTAAGCGCGGGTCCTGTGGTCGGTAGCAATAGTTTACTTTTAATAGACCCCCCCCCTAAATCTTCCCCAAGACCAACACTGCCCAACGAATACATTTGCATAGGACCGTCCGTAATGAAACAGTGGAAGTATGTATGTGTGTATGTGCGTGCTCATGTATATGTGTGCATGTGTACGTGTGTGCTTCTGTACGTGTGTCTTTGTGTACGTGTGTCCTTGTGTACGTGTGTGCTTGTGATGTGTACATGTGTGCTTATGTACTTGTGTACTTGTGTGTTTGTGTACGTGTGTGTTTGTGTACTGTGTACTTATGTACTTGTGTACGTGTGTCCTTGCGTACGTGTGTGCTTATGTACTTGTGTACGTGTGTGTTTGTGTACGTGTGTATTTGTGTACGTGTGTGTTTGTGTACGTTTATCCTTGTGTACGTGTGTGTCTGTGTACGTGTGTGCTTGTGTACTTGTGTGCTTCTGTATGTGAGTGCTTATGTACCGTGTGCACATATTTACGTGTGTACAAGTTTTTGGATAACGCGGCATTATATTAAAATCATGAATGGTGTTACTACACAAATGGCTAAAAATGAAAAAAATAAAAAAACCCAGAATGAAAAGCCGACCACCCAACGAAACAAATAAAACTGTGTACGCTTTATTTAAATAAAAACATAAAACATAAAACCAACTGTAATATAAAAAAAAAAGTCAGCAGAAACTTAAACACAGCATCTATTTGACGGCTCATAATGACAGACAGGGGGTATCGTCTGCACATCATGATCATTATCAGTTGCAGAAAGGAATACTGGAGGCCCGGGATTTAGCCAAAACATTCCAGGCTAGCAGACGCAAGTTTGAAATTAAACAGGTGTTTTAGACGTCTTTGCTCCTACACCACCGGCTTGAATCTTTTTGATGACAGAAATGTTTTGGGTAATTCTTTACATTTTAGCCGTGATGTGGGTCAGACGCTTGATGGCCGATATATTACATCATCAAAAGGTGTAGTGTGCAGGTTAGCTATGTACCCCTAGCTATGTATCCTAGCTATGTATCTTAACAATGTATCCAGTTAAATTGCCGACTTTCCTGTTCCACCAGTTTCAGTTGAAGCCGCAACGATCAAAAGATATAATTCGAGGCTGTGTCCGTGGGAAGTCCATCCTAACCCTTCACCAACTCACTCGGACTCATAACCTCACCACCACCATTTAGTCACGTGAGTAGTGAAATTAAAAAAAAAAACAGCTAACCTACGTGGACTGACGCAATTTACGCGCCTACGTGGCACCAGCATGTGGGGAAAGGGGGGGGGGGGTGCCAAAAAAGCCAAATTAAATTTTCTTGAGATTCTCTCTTTTTGTCGAACCCAAAATTCTCTTCTGTGCCAAGGTACTCGCCCGACAAGGGCCTCGGCCGACAGGGGCCTCGACCGTCATATATCCGCATTTGTTATTACTTACATTAAGCCTTTAAAAAAAATACATTGGTAAAGTTGTTACGCTTTGCTTTAAAAAAAATGTCTTTCTTTTCAAAAAAAAAATATAAATAAATGAAATAAATGGCGGAATAATGAATGAAAGAAAAAAAAACCCACAAAATCAAGACAATCATGATGATATGCAAATTAGTCTCCAGGTATTTGCTGGATTCATAAGTTTGTGCGAGGATGGGATGTGGTTGGGGGAGGGGGGGAGATTGGTTAATCATTGATACAGTAATTTGATTCGGGAGGGGAAATAACGGAGGAAAATTGAGAGATAGTATAAAATTAAAAAAAAACTAACCAAGATTTGAAGGTTGTAACTGCTCATGTGTGCATACTAGGACACAAGTTACTAACACATACTAGGACACAAGTTACTAACACATACTAGGACACAAGTTACTAACACATACTAGGACACAAGTTACTAACACATACTAGGACACAAGTTACTAACACATACTAGGACACAAGTTACTAACACATACTAGGACACAAGTTACTAACACATACTAGGACACAAGTTACTAACACATACTAGGACACAAGTTACTAACACATACTAGGACACAAGTTACTAACACATACTAGGACACAAGTTACTAACACATACTAGGACACAAGTTACTAACACATACTAGGACACAAGTTACTAACACATACTAGGACACAAGTTACTAACACATACTAGGACACAAGTTACTAACACATACTAGGACACAAGTTACTAACACATACTAGGACACAAGTTACTAACACATACTAGGACACGAGTTACTAACACATACTAGGACACAAGTTACTAACACATACTAGGACACAAGTTACTAACACATACTAGGACACAAGTTACTAACACATACTAGGACACGAGTTACTAACACATACTAGGACACAAGTTACTAACACATACTAGGACACAAGTTACTAACACATACTAGGACACAAGTTACTAACACATACTAGGACACAAGTTACTAACACATACTAGGACACAAGTTACGAACACATACTAGGACACAAGTTACTAACACATACTAGGACACAAGTTACTAACACATACTAGAACACAAGTTACTAAGACATACTAGGACACAAGTTACTAACACATACTAGGACACAAGCTACTAACACATACTAGGACACAAGCTACTAACACATACTAGGACACAAGCTACTAACACATACTAGGACACAAGTTGCTAACACATACTAGGACACAAGTTACTAACACATACTAGGACACAAGTTACTAACACATACTAGGACACAAGCTACTAACACATACTAGGACACAAGCTACTAACACATACACACAAGCTTGAAAACACACGTTTACATACTTATATCGGTCCTCACCCTCTGAGGGGATCTATCCCCTGGATCCAGACCGAACTTGAGCTCATTAAAGATTTGCCGGGAAAATTTTGTTAAATTTCGCTGTGATTTAATTACTTGCAAAAATTTAACCACCCCAATGTGGCAAGGACTTTCATCTGTTATTTCAGTGGTCTGTGATTCAAATGGAACCGGGTCGCCAAAGAAACTAAAATATATTTCCTTCTTATTTATCTATCTCGCGTCATTGTGTACGACTTTCTATGGACGAGAATTAATCAACGCCCCCTCCCCCCCTCCTTTTCCTGCGGGCTGCGGTGAAATTATCAAACGCTGACAGGTCCGTGGTGAGAAAAAGGTTGGGGACCACTGTGTTATTTCATATGTATCGATATTTAGCGGTGAAAGACCAATTCGCGGTTAAGTATTCTAGTTTAGCAGATGTGATGAAAGCCTTGCATTGCAGTCGTTTACTGCAGCACAATATTTCATTGTTGATATGCCAACTAACTACTAGTACATGTACACAAACATGAGCTTCAAAAGCAGTGGTTTAGTTCACCGTTAATGTCTGAAGAAATATTGACCAGCATTATGGGTACAACACTCTAAAACTGACCTTAGTCCAGGCAGGGGATCATAATTTGTCTTTTTTTTTTCTCAACAAGAGACTTCAATCAAAATAAACATGACGTTCTAAGACAGACGTTTAGACACTTTTAGAACATACGTGGATAGTTTTACACTCTTCTTTTTATTGAATCGAATCGGAACGGAATTAACGATTCTATAATTAGTAAGTAAAATTCATTTTTATAAAATTGGTTGATGCCACTTGTGTTGATTTATCTGCCAAATTGAATATCTGTAATAGTAAATTAAATATCTGTAATATAGAATTAAATATCTGTAATAGAAAATTAAATATCTGTAATAGAAAATTAAATATCTGTAATAGAAAATTAAATATCTGTAATAGAAAATTAAATATCTGCAATAGAAAATTAAATATCTGTAATAGAAAATTAAATATCTGTAATAGAAAATCTCCGCAGATTACAGGACCTGTACATAACTTAATAAAACATTGTAAACTAAGTCATTCTTATTCCCTCTTCTAGTTCAACTTTAATGTTTGATGCCTACTAGAAAGGAGATATTGCATACCGGGATTTTCCCGGATGAGAACAACTTTTGTGCCGAAATCCCGGGTTAAAAAGCAAGACGCCGGGAAATGAGAAACCCTAAGGCGCGCACACACACACCCCACACACGCACACACACACACACACACACACACACAGACATTCGTATGTAAAGATAACAAATGAGTGTTCCTGCATGTAAACATCAGAGCCCGTCATTTCAACAGATACAGCTGTATTTATTTGTACACAAAAAAAATTTGTTTCGCTAAAAATAAAAAAAAAATACGGAGGCTAGAAAAATAATTGTTAATTAATCGAGGAATAATAATAATAATAAGAATAATAATTAAAAAAAAACACTTTACAGTTTTATATTAAAACAGGAAGTTGCTTTTTGGATAAATATTATCTAGGTCATCCATTCAAAATAAATAAAATGGGGTGGTGGGAGGGGGGGGGGAGAGGACGCTGCCTCTGGGTTAAGGAAATGGGAGGCTGTGATCTGTTATTAAAACGGCATCGAAAAGCAATGACGTCACTTCAAAACTTTTTCCACGTATTGAATAATAGATTAATTCCTCCCATTCTCTCTCCCCCGCCCCCCCCCCACACATACACTTGACCTCAAATAGCTCACAAATAAAAGCAAGTTGACAACAATCGACAAGAGCAAGGGTTAGGGAGAGAGCCAGCCAGCTTATAGTCCTCTGTTATTATTATCCTATCCACAGCCATGATAGTTAAAAGCCTCCGTCCAATTACCCATGGATGTTCTCGTGTCTCTGCTCCATTCTGGATTTTTTTTTTGTGTTGTTATCTTTTATTTGTTTTTTTCCAAAACATGATCCACAACAACGCTAGCTTTAGTTAGCTCACACCAGGAAATTATTTCATATTTTCACATCGGACGAAAAAAATAATAAATAAAATAACATCATTTATGCAATCTTTGATCTCCTCACCCCCCCCCCTTACGCAGCCCCCCCTCCCCCGACCCCCTCTTTCCGTCAGGCACCCTACCACTGCCCCTCCTTTATTTTTCTTTCCATCCACTGTCACCCCCACCCCCCCTACTCCTCCCAATGATCCCTTTCTCATTCATAATAACAGATTAAAGAAAAAGGACCAAGACATAAAAAAAAAAAGGGGGAGAGCAATCAATGAAATTACAAGAGACAGGAGTTATTCCCCACGATTTTTGTCTGTTGTTACATGGCTATTGAACGTAGGGAAAAAGAGTTGACCTATTTTAGATCTATATATATATACATATATATATATATATATATATATATATATATATATATATATATATATATATTGTATATCATTATTAGGTCAAAGAAAGAAAGAAAGAAAAAAAAAAGGGGAATAAAAATTGTTTGTAAATATAAGGTCAGCGTCTACACACGTCATCGAGTGACGGCATCAAAACTTTTGATTGACATTTTCTATTGGCTGACTTGACTGAAAAAAGGGGGGAGGTTTGGGTGGTGGTTTTGGGGGGGGGGGGTTAAAGATAAACATTGAGTCGACAGTGGGCATACAGATGGGGATAGATAGCTAGATATATAGATAGACAGATAGATAGATAGATAGATAGATAGATAGAGAGAGAGAGAGAGAGAAAGAGAGAGAGAGAGAGAGAGAGAGAGAGAGAGAGAGCAAGTGAACGATGAAATAAGTCATTGTAGGAGGTGTTGAGGTATTAAACTTAATTAAACAATCAGGATTCCAAAGCAGTGCCTAACCTAAGGATTTGGGGGCCCCCGGGGCTTGGTCTCTTTGGGGGCCCGTGCATTTTGACATTCGTCATCATGACATGAGATAATGTGCTTATTATTTAATGTAAAAAATATTTTGGGGGCCCCCCTCAAGCTGGGGCCCTGGGGACCTTCAAATTTGGACCCCCCCTACCCTCCCCCTAGTTCCTCATTTCCTACGCCTTTGTTGCAAAGTGTTTCAATCAGCTTTTCTTAACGAAACAAAACATGAGAAACACGAGACTGTCAATCATGCAATTAACTTGAAGATTTTGTAACTATTTAAAATGTCGAACATCCATATAAAATTATCTCCTAACACACTTTGAAAACTTCTGGTAACACTATTTACAAAAAAAGATGTATAGTTCCATACACAGTCGATTCCGCTTAATTGGGACACATCGGGACCTAGGCTTTTTGTCCCAATTAAGCGGCTGTCCCAATTAAACATACAAATTTACTATTGGCTTCTTGGTTTGGTTTCTTTGAGATTTGTCCCAAATAAGCGGCTGTCCTAACTAAGCGGTGTCCCAATTAAGCGGAATCCACTTATATATATATATATATATATATATAAATATATATATATGTGTGTGTGTATGTGTGTGTGTGTGTATGTGTGTGTGTGTGAGAGAGTGTCAGTGTGTGTGTGCTCCTAAGGAAAAGTTGGGTAATTTCTTGTTTTAATTTGTCTTTCCAAGGGAGGTAAATCTCATTGACCCAGACGTAAATGGGGAGGGGGGGGGAGGAAAGCAACAAACAAGACAGATCGTCTGACGAGTGAACATTGTTTCCGGTCTGACGTCAAGTCGGCCATTGAACGGTAACTGGTTAAAGAATTGTGTCTGATTCTTTGTTGGGGGCTTCATTGCTATTGTTGTCATCCAAGGCCGAGGGGCCCCAGATTAATGGGCCCTTTTACGTAACGAGAAGTTAACTTGAAGGATGATCTGCGGATAAAAATAAAAAATTAAAACCCAGCAGCGTTCCTTGTACAAACAGGTAAAGCAGTGCTAGCCTCTAACCCGACATTTTTTACGAGGCCAATTAAAAACCTTGCATTGAGATTGAATTACAGAGAGAGTTACAGAACAGGTTTATAAAGGTTGGGTTCTAATTTGAAATAAATATTTTCCGCTTTGATGTACATTGAAAATAAGCTTTAGGGGGTTTTAGTTAGGTATATTCAGCGCAGGATTCTTAGTCTCTCCAGCAAACATAGTCACCACAGCTTTGAACTTAGTCACTATAGCGAACTAGTTCACTACAACAAAACAAAGATACTACAGAGAATTTAATCATTATTGTGAACAAGTTCACTACAGCGAACTAAGTTCTAAACAGCTAACTATATCAAACATTGTGACTGCAGCAGAAATGTCCACTGCAACGAAAACAAAGCGTTTACATCTAGCATAGTCATCAGTCAGTATTACTCTCTAAACTGTAAAAAAAATAGTTACCTGAGCAGTAGAACTAAAACGCTCACGGCTTCACCTAGTCATAACATAAAACACGCTCACCGCAACAAACATCGCAGCTACATCCACACAACATTAAACAAAATATCAAGGTAAACATATCCACACTGCCACAACACTGACTTTTAGCCCATTCAATATAAACCCTAACATCAACCATAAACATAAACCCCGACCCCAAAACGCATCAGGTTAGTGAGAAATCCTGCAAGACATAACCTGTCACCTACATAACAACACCTGCAATAACAGTTAACCTTAAAAAGACTTACACCATAAAGGGAGGTAACTACCATATTTATACCATAAAGGGAGATAACTACCAAGCCATAGACTTGTTTATTTTTTTAAATGGCTATCATTCAAAATGTTTTTTTTTAAACTTCGTGAAAAATTGTATAATATGTTGACGTAAATCTTAGCTAATTGTGGTTAGAAATTCCCCACCCCCTCCTATTATTTACATTATTTTTTTTCTACTGCCAGAAATACACTTTTTTAATGACTTAGTTGTTGATTTCCTTGGAATATTCATCATTTTTTTTTATTTTCTATTGTAATATTTACAATTTTACCTGATAAAAATAATAAAGACATTTTTTTTTAAATTTTTGTTTATTTCTTACCAGAAATGGAAATGACAATAATTAAATTAAACATCGGTATTATTAATAACACGATTCGAAGAGGGGGCATGATTTGCGAAAAGGAAAGGGGAGGGGGTGGTAGAGGAAGAAATGTCACCCTCCCCCCCCCTTCCCAAGATTCATGATATTTTTACTTTGACGAAGAAATATATAAATCATGTTTTATAATTATCAACATCGTGAATAAAGCGATATCTCTTTTAAAACACATATCAAATGACTGATAGAAAGAAGTGTTGAGTCTGAAACTCTCTGAGAAAAAGGAAACAAAACAAAACATGCCACGAACTTCATTTGCGTGGGAGGCGGGTAGGGGCATGCCTATTTTTTTTTAAAAAGGCGACCGCCCAACAGTGCCGGGTCTGGGGATTTGGGGGACCGGGTGGGGGCTTGGCCTCTTTGGGGGACCCTGCATTTTGACATTCGACACCATGAATGAGAACACGTACTTAATATTTAATGTAAAAAAAAATATTTTTGGGGGGGGGTCCCCTCAAGATGGGGCCCGGGGGGACTTTCGAATTAGGACCCCCTCCCCCATCCTAGGTACGCCTCTACCGCCCAAACTTACTAAGAAAGAAATCCACAAAAAATCTGCCAGATAAGGCAAATTACAATGCGAAAATTATTTTCTATTATATTTTTTTAAATTTATGATTGTTTGTATCTAAGTAACATAAAACATTGAAACCGTAAAAAAAAAACAACATAGCAATTAAATATTGTTTCGTAGAGAATTGGTTATTACTAAGTGTTAAGAAAGTGTTGTGAAATTTTATCAATTCACTTTATAACAGGAAATAAAAAAAGAAAATGACATGAATGTCAGCCTCTGTCTACAAACCATCACCAGGTAAATATTTGGTTGAAAGTTATTTCCTTTAGTTTCCTCTGGCATCAAACTGGAACAGACTTAAAACACTTCAAAATAAAAAAAAAATAATGAAAATAATAAAATTCGTGACAGCCATAATTCTAAATGTCTATTTAAAAAAAAAAAATAAAGTCTATTTCTATTTGAATGACGTACAGCTTGACTTTAAACATTCAAAATTTGAGGAAAATAAATTAAAAAAAAATCTTTTGTAGTTTTATGAGATGTCAATGAAATGTGGGGCTGTTAGGGTCGGGGTGGGGTGGGGTGGAGGGGGGGGGTAAGGGTGGCAGGGCGTCTGAATCTGAATGAAGGGTGTAGCTGTCACAGGTATAGCCTCAGACGCGTGACCCTAACCTGGAGTCAAATTGACTGGTCACGTGGTGCCGTCCGTCCAGAGTTCATGATAAGCATTGGAAATATTTGTGTGGGTGTGCGTGTGTGTGTGTATGTGTGTGTGTGTGTGTATGTGTGTGTGTGTGTATGCGCGCGTGTGTGTGTGCGTACTTGTGTGTGTGTGTGTGTGTTCATTTGACATACGAGAATACGAGATATTAGAGAATGGAGAAATCGGAGAAATAATCATTGGCTCGTCTTTTTAACTTTTATTGAACTAAAAATAGAACATCGTGAGACGTAAACTAGATAATGTCAAGTAGACAGGAGGAGGGGAGGCATTACAGTGGACTTATAGAGTGGACATATACTGGGGACTTATTGAGTGGACACATAAAGTGGACTATAGAGTGGACATATTCTGGGGACTTATTGAGTGGACACATAAAGAAGACTTATAGAGTGGACATATACTGGGGACTTATTGAGTGGACACATAAAGTAGACTTATTGAGTGGACATATAATGGGGACTTATTGAGTGGACACATGAAGTAGACTTATAGAGTGGACATATACTGGGTACTTATTGAGTGGACACATAAAGTAGACTTATTGAGTGGACATATAATGGGACTTATTGAGTGGACATATACTGGGGACTTATTGGGTGGACATTTACTGGGGACTTATTGGGTGGACATTTACTGGGGACTTAAATAGGGAACATATACTGGGGACTTATTGAGTGGACATTTACTGGGGACTTATTGGGTGGACATATACTGGGGACTTATTGAGTGGACATTTACTGGGGACTTAAATAGGGAACATATACTGGGGACTTATTGAGTGGACATTTACTGGGGACTTATTGGGTGGACATATACTGGGGACTTATTGAGTGGACATTTACTGGGGACTTATTGAGTGGACATTTACTGGGGACTTATTGAGTGGACATTTACTGGGGACTTATTGAGTCGACACGTACAGTGGACTTATTGAGTCGACACGTACAGTGGACTTATTGAGTCGACACGTACAGTGGACTTATTGAGTCGACACGTACAGTGGACATTGATTGGTCACGTACATTGGACTTATTGATTGCACATATATGTAGATATTTATTTGGTGTATGAATTACTATTTTTCAAGGCCTATACTGTGTTCCTGGTATTGCTATGTACCACGGATGACCAAGTGCGGCCTGTCAGAGCAAGGCCAATTGAGCCTTCTGATTCCTATCTGTAATTACCTTTGTTTACTAAATATTAATGAGGCTTTTCAAATCTTTTTTGTTAGCAAAAAAAAAAAACATTTAAAAAATCTGGAATACGGCTCAAACGGACTCCATGTTTGGCCGCCCCTTGGTATAAAGTATTGTTCGTGTATAAGGTATTATAGGTGTATACAGAGTGCTCTTCATGTATAAGGCATTATAGGTGTATACAGAGTGCTCTTGGTGTATAAGGCATTATAGGTGTATACAGAGTGCTATTGGTGTATAAGGTATTATAGGTGTATACCCAGTGATCTTCGTGTATAAGGTATTATAGGTGTATACAGAGTGCTCTTCATGTATAAGGCATTATAGGTGTATACAGAGTGCTATTGGTGTATAAGGTATTATAGGTGTATACCCAGTGATCTTCGTATATAAGGTATTATAGTTGTATACACAGTGCTCTTGGTGTATAAGGTATTATAGGTGTATACAGAGTGCTATTGGTGTATAAGGTATTATAGGTGTATACAGAGTGCTATTGGTGTATAAGGTATTATAGTTGTACACAGAGTGCTATTGGTGTATAAGGTATTATAGGTGTATACAGAGTGCTATTGGTGTATAAGGTATTATAGGTGTATACAGAGTGCTATTGGTGTATAAGGTATTATAGGTGTATACAGAGTGCTATTGGTGTATAAGGTATTATAGTTGTACACAGAGTGCTACTGGTTTATAAAGGTGCTAAACACTGATCATGTGATCGGCACAGTAATTACAGACAATCTCATGTCCTCAAACTGGAGAGCTCTAACTGTCCAAGAAACAAGATAACAATTGTGGGGGGAAACTAAACTGTAATCGAATATATCGATGAGTGACCAATGTTCAAATATTTATTCAAAAATTCACAAATTACAAATAATGTCGCCCCGAGTTCATTAAGTCGGTAGAAATCGAATCTGCCAAAGTAGACCCCGTAGTCGATTTTGGTGTTTCGGTATCGAGTTAGTCGACAGTTATTTTGCCGATGCTGTTAACGGCTCTGGTACGTTATTGTGTTTTTCCCTCATCTGCAGATGGGCCAGCACGGAGACATACGTCCGCGCATGTTGTAGCGCCATATTTGTGTAATGTCACGTGTGTATGTCATCTGGTCTGAATATGAGCAAGAACGTCACTTCCTGTCTGCATTGTGGCACACAATTATTTCTTACCTGAACCTGGGTTTTATTCGCTCGCGTCGGCATTTGGATGAATCTGGTTGTAACCGATTCTGTGGGTTTATTTATAGCTCGCACCAGCCTTCATCATCCCAAGTGTAAGCAAATAATTAAGCTAACATTAAACTGTTAATAGCTTTCAAAACGAATATTATTCTTATCTCCAGATATGCTCTCATTAAGTGGCATGAAATGTGTTGAAACACAGTTAATAAAGCTGATAAAAACATGCTTATCACATTCAATGTGCTAGCCATGTGTCTTGGTGCATTTTGTTATTAAAATATTTTGCGTGTGTGTGTGTGTGTGTTTACTTTTGAGATTTGGTCTGCGTTTAAAGATGTTGGTTTGTTTATTTCCACAAGTTCCGTGGCACTGAGATTGCAGAAAAAAATGTGTGTGGAATTAATAACATTGTTTTGGGGGAAAATATTTTAAAGATTCGGAGAAGAAAGAATAAATATTAATAATAATTTTATAATCAATCCCAGGACAACTTAAGTCACGTGACAGTGTTATAACCATTCGACCATGCCAATAGACATTGGGTGTCAGTTGCGAGCAAAGGAATTATGTTTTTAAAGAATGAGACTAAAGGAAGGAAAATAAGAATAATAAACTAATTAATAGTAACACTTGTTGTGGAGATAAATAAATAGTTCATTGAAACATTGGTCATACATAGAAATTACAGTTGTTTATAATGATACGATTATGAATTTATGTTTGGAACTGAGCAAAAGTGGTGTAGTGTATGTTAAACGTTATCATGGTGCAGTGTATGTTAAACTTTATCGTGGTGCAGTGTGTGTTAAACATTATCGTGGTGTATTGTGCATGATATCAGTATCTTAACTCAACACTCGGACGCATGAACCTAACCTAAGTCGTTTTTATATATTTCTGAGTCATTATCGTTGTGCTACTACGTAATGTCATGGTATTCAATTCAAATTTTTCAATGACATTGGGACAAAAGGATTAATTTTTAAAATCTTTTTAGCTTAAATAGCAGATGTTAATTGTTAATATGATATGGCGTACTCCAGTATACAAGCGTAGTCCAGAATACAGGTTAGTCCAGTATACAAGCGTAGTCCAGTATACAGGTTAGTCCAGTATACAGGCTAGTCCAATATAAGGCTAGTCCAGTATACAGGTTAGTCCAGTATAGAAGCGTAGTCCAGTATACAGGTTAGTCCATTATACAACCTTAGTCCAGTATAAGGCTAGTCCAGTATACAGGCTAGTCCAGTATGCAGCCTAGTCCAGTATACAGGCTAGTCCAGTATGCAGCCTAGTCCAGTATACAGCCTAGTCCAGTATGCAGGATAGTCCAATATACAGGTTATTCCAGTATACAGGTTCATATGATAGCTTCGTGTGGGGAGGGGGTCCAAAATGCAGACTCTGTTTGGTTGATGGGTGTTTAGGCACACGATACATGAATACAAATGAAAGATTCTCTGTTTGGAAGGTGAGGCGGGGGTGGGGGGAGGTCATTTCCATTTAAGGGCTATATGCCTTGCATCCTACAGGTTGCCAAACATGACGCACATATAATACAGTGTTTTGTTTGCACGGGCTAATGGCCGCGTGAATGTGGGAGGGCCAGTTCAATAACTCGGGTGACAGTTAACGTTATTAAGAACAACTCAGGTATGTCAGTTGTTGTTTTTTTGTTTCGTCGACAACTGCAGTAGACCAATCAATTCTCAACGCACACAAAGAATGGAAAGACATGAATGCTGGCTGGATGACATACGTTAGACAGACTACAACAGAAGGTAGGATAGAATGACATGCTGATTGAATAGAACACAGAAGACAGATCGCGCTTCTGACTCAATGAGAGTAACTTCGGTCTCCACTAATGCTCATACTTCCGTGGTACGTTTTTTGCACTGAAAATACAGAATATAATACAGACAGAGAGAGAGAGAGAGAGAGAGAGAGAGAGAGAGAGTGTGAGAGAGAGTGAGAGAGATACAGACAGACACAGTGAGAGAGACAGACAGAAAGACAGATATAGACAGACACAGAGAGAGAGAGAGAGAGAGAGATAAAGATAGACAGGCAGACAGAGAGAGAGAGGGAGTAAGACAGATAGAGAGAGACAGACAGAGAGAGATAGGCAGACAAAGAGATATATAGATATATATATGGATAGATAGATAGATAGAGACAGAGAGAGAAAGAGAGACAGAGAGAGAGAGAGAGTGAGAGAGTGAGAGAGACAGAAACAGACAGAGAGAGAGAGACAGAAACAGACAGACAGACAGACAGAGAGAGAGACAGAGAGAGAGAGAGAGACAGACAGACACACACAGAGAGAGAGAGAGACAGACAGAAAGACAGACAGACAGAGAGACAGAGAGAGAGAGAGAAACAGGCAGACAGACAGAGAGGCAGAGAGAGAGACAGAGACATAGACACAGAGAGAGAGAGAGGGAAAGGCCCACCTTTCAGTATCAGTTTATATTAAGTTCAATGATAAGAGGGCCCCGAGTCTCTGCCTTGCCGCTCCCCCACCTCCCTAATGACTATATACAAACTAAGCATGGACTTTCTGAAGATATGAGGGGCGCTAGGCAGAGATATCTGGAGGACATAGGCAGAGACTTTTGAGATATTGGGGGGGGGGGAGGGAGGCCCTATGCAAAAGTACATATTTGCGTTTTTTTCAGCATCTTAAATGAATGATATGAATTTCTACTATAATGTGGGCTTCAGCCAGAGATTTGGGGATATTTTTGGTGCCCCCCCCATGCAAAAGTACATGTCAGCGTTCTTTACCACTATGTCAACAAATGATATGACTTTATACTGTAAGGGGCCACTATTGGCAGTGGGGGGCCCAAGGCAGACACATTTGAGATATTTGGGGGGCCCCTATGCTCTAATACATCTTAGCGTTCTTTAGCATGATAAATGATATGAACTTGTATCTTAAGGGCCCGCTATGGCAGTATGTGTATGGTGGGGGGGGAGGTCCCAGACGGTCGCCGATCCACCACAACGATCCCACAAAAGACTAATTCACCTCACATCCAAAACATCTACCTACCTCTGTTCACAATATGTCCTGCCTTGCTGAGCAGCACGTGCGCCATTTGTTGGGGAAATCGGATTGCGTACCTTGAATGACTTAAAGCCAAGCAGTTTCTTGAGTTTTGTTCCCCCCCCCTCCCTTTAATTCATTCTTACATTTACTAGAAACACAACTTCGCCCGTCAGTCACAGTTAAAATTTGTCTTTGATTTACTTCTTTTTCCCCCGCGACCCACGTGCTGCCGTTGCGCTCAAGATGAAATGTAGGAGCGGAAACGCCTACCAAGCCTAATGCACTCATCTTGGGTGTATGTGTGTGTGTGGGGGGGGAGGGATGATGTGGATGGGGCGCCGACCTACAGTGGGAGCCATATTTACTCAGATTTTTCCAGATTTTCCCACTACATGCAATTAGTATCACATTTTCGGATACCATATTAACAAACTCAGTTTCTCCAAATCGCACTAGCGCAGTGCTTCTCAAAGTGGTGGGCCGCGGCCCCCTAGGGGACCGTGGACTGTCCGGAGGGGGCGCCGTGGAATTTCGAAAAATTATAAATTTAAGCATCTAAACCAAAAAAAAAAAATAGGGGGGCCGCGACATATTGATTGGCGTTCCAAGGGGGCCGTGACATGTTGATTGGCGTTCCAAGGGGGCCGTGACATATTGATTGGCGTTCCAAGGGGGCCGTGACATATTGATTGGCGTTCCAAGGGGGCCGTGACATATTGATTGGCGTTCCAAGGGGGTCGTGACATATTGATTGGCGTTCCAAGGGGGCCGTGACATATTGATTGGCGTTCCAAGGGGGCCGTGACATATTGATTGGCGTTCCAAGGGGGCCGTGACATATTGATTGGCGTTCCAAGGGGGCCGTGACATCAAAAAGTTTGAGAAGCACTGGACTAGCGCACTAAATATAAAATATGCAGAATGAGCGTCGTCAATATTTAACTGGTTCTTTCGAAAGCCGCCATATGTGTGTATTGTTCTATTGTGTACCGATACTTAGGTGCTACACTGTTGTGTATCGATACTTAGGTGCTACACTGTTGTGTATCGAATCTTAGGTGCGACACTGTTGTGTATCGAATCTTAGGTGCTACACTGTTGTGTATCGATATTTAGGTGCGACACTGTTGTGTATCGATATTTAGGTGCTACACTATTGTGTATCGAATCTTAGGTGCTACACTGTTGTGTATCGAATCTTAGGTGCTACACTGTTGTGTATCGATACTTAGGTGCTACACTGTTGTGTATCGAATCTTAGGTGCGACACTGTTGTGTATCGATATTTAGGTGCTACACTGTTGTGTATCGATACTTAGGTGCTACACTGTTGTGTATCGATACTTAGGTGCTACACTGTTGTGTATCGAATCTTAGGTGCTACACTGTTGTGTATCGAATCTTAGGTGCTACACTGTTGTGTATCGAATCTTAGGTGCTACACTGTTGTGTATCGATATTTAGGTGCTACACTATTGTGTATCGATATTTAGGTGCTACACTGTTGTGTATCGATATTTAGGTGCTACACTATTAGGAAGTAAAATAACACAAATGGCTGCATTTGTTTTATTTGCTGATTGCTGTATGATATAAATTTTGTGCATCTGCCTCTTTTAATAAAAGAATAACACAATTTAAATGACTAGTTCTATAAATGTACACTTTATTATCACCTCATTGGTTAATCATAAGTTTTAAAAGTGTCCTTCACATTGCCTCATTCACAATCTTTAATTCTGCTCGATCGCCCCTAATGGTGTGACCCTAATCCCCAGTTACAACCGATACAACGCCCCCCCCCCGGTTTTTACCTGTTAGTTGAGTACAAACTAGGCTAAGGTATCAACATGTGTATTTGTTGAATGTAATTGCCAAATGCCGATATTTTAGATTTGTTGAAAGTAATTGCCAAATGCCGATATTTTAGATTTCTTGAATGTAAATGCCAATTGCCGATATTTTAAGTTTTTTTTTTTAATGTAATTGCCAACTGCCAATATTTTAGGTTTTTTGAATGTAATTGCCAACTGCCGATATTTTAGGTTTTCTATTTGAATGTAATTGCCAACTGCCAATATTTTAGGTTTTTTGAATGTAATTGCCAACTGCCGAAATTTTAGGTTTTCTATTTGAATGTAATTGCCAACTGTCAATATTTTAGGTTTTTTGAATATAATTGCCAACTGCCGATATTTTAGGTTTTTTGAATGTAATTGCCAACTGCCCATATTTTATGTTTGTTGCCTGAACTGTATCGTAAGACTTTCTGTTGACGTGTTGCTGTGTTTCTAAAAAATATATTTAGTCAAAGTAAAATGTTCTCTTCACATTAAATTGTTTTCTAAACTAATCACACATTATGACACATAACATTCAGGTCGTTCGGCTTTTATTCAAGACACATAATCCTTTAAAACACAAGTGAATGTTTTGAAAATGAAAACAAGCTTAAACTAACATTCTAAAATGGATTATTAATGTATGTACACATTGTCACATCTATCTATCTATCTATCTATCTATTTATCTATCTATCTATCTATCTATCTATCTATCTATCTATCTATCTATCTATCTATCTATCTATCTATCTATCTATCTATCTATCTATCTATCTATCTATCTATCTATCTATCTATCTATCTATCTATCTATCTATCTATCTATCTATCTGTCTGTCTTTCTGTCCGTCTTACTGTCTGTCTATCTGTCTTTCCATCCATCCACCCATACATTCATAAATCTGTCAATTTATCTACTTATCAATCATCAATCTAATTGCCTATCTTTCAATCTATTTACCTATTCATGCTATATTATTATGATGTTAAGTCATTTCATGAATGATATTATATGAAGCTTGGTGGATTGGGGGGGGGGTCGATCTGAGGGGGAGGGGGGGAGAGAAATTGTGGAGTGGGGTGTAGGAGTCAAAGTAAAAAAAAACAAGCAGAAAAATGTCGCTACTTTTAATTTAGGGGCCGATGTCGAGAAGAGAAGGGAGGGAGGGGGGGGCACAAAGACGTCAATACAGGCTCTAGTATTAAGAAATTGTTTGTTTTTTTTCCATGCCTTAGTCAAAAAACAGTCAAAAAAGTTGACTTTTTGATTGGACTGATGGCCGCAAGGCGTGTTCGTTTGTGTGAGAGAGAGAGAGTGTGTGTGAGAGAGAGAGAGAGAGTGTGTGTGTGTGTGTGAGAGAGAGAGAGAGAGAGAGAGAGAGAGAGAGTGTATGTGAGACAGTAGTATAATAGACCCAAGTGTCGAGGTGGTCCACACAGACCGGACACAAAAGAACCTACGATGAGGGTTAATTCCCTGCCGTGAGGGGCCTTAATCGATGGCGAGAATGAAAAACATCTCGACGCTGGAGTTATCTGCCCCTGGAGGAGGAAGTGTCAAACATTTTGTCTTTGTTTGGTTTTTTTTTCTCTGTTCATCGTAAATTCGTTATTGTTGTGTTTTTTGTAAATTTCACCCTCGGTGGGTCATCAGTACGGAGAGTGGAATCAAGTGCGTCGTGTACTTGATGATTCATACGTTCACACAATTGATGCATACGCTCTTGACTCACGGCTGTGTATTGATGACAACCAATCAATCAATATGTTAATTAATCAATAAAATATATATACATATAAATTTTAACTTCTGTCACCTGTGAATGTTTTATAAATATATACATTCTAATCTTTAGCTTAGATGACACTTTTCAGGATTTCCGGTATCGATGTTTTATTTCGTGATTGCTCTGATCTGTAATGATCTATCTAGATTTTATCTAAATCCAGTGCCGTAGTGGGGCAAGGGGGTCATCATGCCCTGGGCGCTACTCACAAAGGGGGCGCCAAAAGGTATATTTTACATAAAATATTCTATTTTGTTAATGGTGGGCGCTAAAAGGGTATTGTGCCCTGGGCTCGAGTTGAGCTCGCTACGCCACTGTCTAAACCAATCGCTATTGACAATATATGCTGCTAAAAAAGTTCCCTTAGCCCTCTCGGGCAATCGGGGCAGATGAAGTGTAGAATTCATCTGTTTCTATAACTTCGGCATATGAAGGGATTGTGTGGCTAGCACAACGCCCAGCCGCATTTATTTCGCCAACTTTAAGTCAGGTACCCATTTAAAGCTGGGGTGGACTAGTGGGACCAAATAACACCTGGAAAAATTCCCATGGTTCTCGCCGAGGATCGAACCCATCCGTCCCACACATGCTGATAAACTTCTCGAATATTATCCAATTTTCCCGAATCATATTTATTATACGATAAAGCATAAGACCTTAAATAATAACAATTGTTGTGTGAAACCTGACCTCAGTTTTTTGCTGTCAGAACTGTTAATTAATCAACAGCCCTTGTTATAAAGCTTATACTTTTTGATATACATATATATGTTAAGGCAGTTGTTCAAACTGCATTAACGCGCAATGAACGCGTCAAAAAGAAAAAAAAAATCCTGAAAGTTTATAGTAGCACTAAATCGATAAATGACCGTATTCCACTCTACAATTTGAAGTTAAAGTCCGTTGACTTATTACGTAGCTCTTCCTACCCACCACCCGGTCGCAATTCTCTCTCTCTCACACACACACACACACACACACACACACGCACGCACGCACGCACGCACACACACACACACACACACACACAAAAGGTATACGGACAAAAGTCCATCTTGTAAAATAAAATGAAGATGTTTTTGTTATAAAGCCCTTCGACAAGTAACCCCGCCCCCTGTTCCCTTCCCGGTCGATGTAAAAATAGAAAAGTTTCATTCTTTAGTTTACATTGTATACACTGAGGATTGTTTAGTGGACCCGGTTATAATTATCGAAACAAATATTTAGCATTCCCAGCCTCAACTGTCCATTGTGAACGTCTCTCTTTTCTGTTTCTGCCTGTGTTAACGAGAAGAGAAGATCACTCTTGACAAATGCGAATAAACTGGTCTGTTTAAGCTATTGGCTGAATAAATGAGACTTCTTCAATTAAGTTTCAATAAAAATAACCATTTTAAGATGCCAAGTCGATAAAAAAAGAGAAATGTTACAAAAAATGAATAAAGAATTTTTTCGACTTAATATGCGTTAATAATCGATAATTTGTTAGTTATGCGTTCATTTCGATTAAATTATTTAATCGAAAAGCAGCTGTAATATATATATATACTAGCTGTACCCTGCAGCACCTTTGTATATAGTTATATCCCCTTAGGCTTGATCAGTAGGCTAGGTTATTTTTGGTTTCGGGCAGATCCGATTTTTTCAAGATTGTAATTTAAACTGGAATACTGTTGTGTTAATTCTTTACTTTCGATTTAACGCAGAACCCAAATCGATATTATATATATATATATATATATATATATATATATATATATATATATATATGTGTGTGTATTTATTTAAATAGGCCCTATATATATATTGATGCCTGTGTTATGTTTAATTGTGTATTAACATACTGTATTTATTCTATATATTTCTCTATATGTATTTTGTATGTATGTATGAGTAAATACATTGTAGGCTTATTATTTTTTTTTTAGATTTCATTAGTACTAAATAGTGTAAAATAGTCTAAATAGTGTTAAATAGTCTAAACAGTGTTAAATAGTCTAAATAGTGTTAATATTTAAAACAACGTAATCCGCACTTTTTTTCATGACTCGGACATTTCACAAAAGGTGAGGTAGTTCACACTGAAAAAAAAAAAAACAACCTTTTCCTACTTTTTAAATAACTCTAATCTAAATCCAGATAGCCTGCACACACACACACACACACACAAACACACACACACACACACAACTAGAAGTTAAAACAACAACAACAACAACTGAACGCGTGAGTTTTAAATTAAGTTTAGGAACCATGGACGTCAGTAACCTAAACGAAATTAACTCAGAGCTGATCTGAACAGAATCACTAGCCTATGTTTGTCTGTCTCTCTGGGGGGAACTCACGTCCAGACACCCAGTAGAGTGCTCGCTCTGGGAGGTTTTTAGGCTAAATGGGTCACCGTTTCTCTCCCCCCCCCCTCACAATCAGAAGATGTATATAAGAATTGATTCTTTCTTTTATTTTCATTCTTTTCTTCGTGACTGACTGACTGACTGTGTGACAAGCTGAAATCAAAACACGAGACATACAAGAGACTGATTAGAACCAGATCTGTGTGTTTGACCTGCTTTGACCTAGTTCCACCAATGGGTGAATGTTGAGCTGAAATAGCCTGGTATCAAGGCTGTTTGTTGATCTACTACTATTATCTACAGTGATGGGGCTAAAAATTAAAATAATAAAATTACGAACTATTAGAATGTTAATTGAACTACTTCTATTTTTAGTTTAAAAGAAAAGTTTAGCCCAATGAAAAAAGTTTAGTTCAATATTTAGTTGAACTTTTTTTTTTCCTACTAAATAAATGTTTTTAACTTTAAGTTGTTTTTTTTTTTTAATTTGTTAATTAGTTTTAGTTTAACTTTAAAACAACAACGTTTTAATGCCCGTCACCGATGCCCTGATATCAAGGCTGTTTGTGGACCCTTTTATTTATATCATTGCTGTTTGTAGACCTTTTTATAAATTTATATCAATGCTGTTTTTGGACCCTTTTCTAACCTGATACCAAGGCTGATTGTGGACCTTTTTATAAATTTATATCAATGCTGTTTGTGGACCCTTTTATAACCTGATATCATAGCTGTTTGTGGGTCCTTTTATAAATTTATATCAATGCTGTTTGTAGACCCTTTTATAACCTGATATCAAGGCTGTTTGTAGACCTTTTTATAAATTTATATCAAGGCTGTTTGTGGACCCTTTTATAACCTGATATCAAGGCTGTTTGTAGACCTTTTTATAAATTTATATCAAGGCTGTCTTTGGATCCTTTGTATAAAGTGATATCAAAGCTATAAAAACATAAACGACAGTCAAAACATTCAAAGATTTTATCGATTTAAATACATGGAAAGATTACTCCGCCAAACTACCGATTGCGGGTCTCATCTGGATTAGAATCAAAATCTCTGGACGTTATAGAATGATCGAACAATAGGTTCGATTGGAATCCAATGAATTAAAAATGAGATCGGAAATTAGATCAGAATTCTCCGATTCCTATTAACCGAAAATTGTCGCTATTTCTGATTTGGATGAGTGGTCCAATTACTTATTATTTATATTTGGCCTTAAAATTGTATGCCTAAAATTAATATCTGGCCACTACAGGAAATAACTCTAGCAGGAGATTGCTCAAAACGATGCACTGGAACAATTAAACTAATACTGTCGAACGTACATTGATTTTCAGAAGTGAAATCGGACGATAATTTCATGAATTTAAAGTACAATTAATTTAAATATCCATCATACCAATCTAGGTTGTTGTGACCCAGAAACAAACTGTGTGTATATTACATTAAAAAAAAACAAGTTTGAGTAAAAATGAACATGTAAGACTTTAATAAAATATTTATAAAAAAAACAAAAAATTACATCTTTCTGGGTGATATTATATGTATTTGTAGACGGCTCATACATAAGGCAAAGTTATCATACAATAAATATAAGTACAAAATTGAAAGAAGTAACAAATTAACTGATCATTGTCTGTAATGACTACACTTGTATTTACAACACCATATAATTTAACTAGTTTACAAAAAGTGCCCATAGTCATGCTAAGAGGAACGACCTAGTGCCGAACCTAGGGATTTGGGGGGCCCGGGCGGCTTGGCCTCTTTGGGGGGCCCCTGCACTTTGACATTCGACACCATGTCATGAGATAATGTTCTTAATATTTAATGTAAAAAAAAAAATTTGGGGACTCCCTCAAGCTTGGGCCCGGGGGGCACTTTCGAATTAGGACACCCCCTACCCTCCCCCCCAGGTACGCCTCTGGAACGACCTACCAACAAGTTAAATAAAAATACCCCTACCCCTGTTGTTTGAAGGCGATGTCAGTGACATGTTTATTTTCGTTCGTGCATTACCAAGCGAGTATCCGTTCTTTGTTCTATTGTGCAATCTAGGTCGGATTAAATTTTTATTGCATTCTTTACTCCAAACTAAGACTATAACACAGACGCATAACTTTTTTTTTTACTCCTATAACACTGTAGTCTTACTTATTTACTCACACAACTGACGTCACGTGGCATACATCATTTCAAACCCCAGCGCGTGGAGAATGCAAGAAAATGGCTTCCATTTGGTCACCGTCTATATAATGCGTCACTTTACTCCTAGACAGTTCGATTTGAGAAGAAGACTCTGTTTACATATGGGAGAAAAGAACGTTGTGTAATGATGTAATGAGTGTGCTGTGTGTAAGTGTGCGTAAAGGGTGAGTGTATATGTGTGTGTGTAAGGAGTGTATGTGTAAGGAATGTACCGTGTGGAAACCAATAGGACTGGAAAATGTAATGGGATTTAACTTGATGAATGTGAATTCAGTTTTGATTGGGTAATTGACACGTGACATGAAGTGAACATTTTTTTTTTAGAGATTTCAAGACACGTCTGCGTTCACTGCCAGTTGGTATATGCACGTAGTACCGAGGACCATACGTAAATATATAATGACATAAGTACATACACACAAAGATACGTGTAATAGCTACAACGAGGCCCGCCGCTATGGGGGGGGGACCGGAACCCTGGTCGGTGATTGAGGAGGGGGGGTCGATTGGTTTTATTTTAAAAATTTATTTTGCTGCAAAATAAGATGAATGCAGTTGTACTTTATCAGGGTCTGGCACAGTACATAATACATACATACATACATACATACATACATATACACACACACACATATATATATATATACATACATACTTACATATATACACACATACATACATACATACATAAATATATACATACATACATACAAACATACATACATACAAACATACATACATACATACATACATACATACATACACACACATACATACATACATACATACATACATACATACATAAAAACATACATACATACGTACATACATACATACATACATACATACATATATACATACATACATACATACATAAAAACATACATACATACGTACATACATACATACATACATACATACATACATACATACATACATACATACATACGTACATACATACATACATGCATACATATAAATTGCAATGCATATATCCAGATACGACACATAAAAAGCAAACTTCGATACATACAGACATAGATACATCCATACATTTCTTCCATCACCTGGTAACATCATACATATTTACATCCATAGATACATCCATACATTTCTTCCATCACCTGGTAACATCATACATATTTACATCCATAGATACATCCATACATTTCTTCCATCACCTGGTAACATCATACATATTTACATCCATAGATACATCCATACATTCCTTTCATCACCTGGTAACATCATACATATTGTACATCTATAGATACATCCATACATTTCTTCCATCACCTGGTAACATCGTACCTGTTGTACATGTTCTGGAATTCGCCTTTTGATCTCGTTACATACACCTGAGATTCCCCAGTATCTGAAGAGAATTCTCAAAGCTTTTTCTTATGCCTGCAGTAACATACTTTGACCAGGTGTAACCTTACCGACACAATACATTCTAGTTTGCCCCGATAAAAGGAAGATACATGTCGTGTGGGGGAGATACGAGCACGTGGGTCCCGAGAAATCGACGATATAAGTGAAGTCGACCCACAAAACAGTGATATCCCTTTTCATCCTAACCCAGTGGTTCCCAAACTTTTTTGACCCACGGACCCCTTTTTATAATCAAAACTTGCCCACGGACCCCCGAGTGAAAAATCTACAAAAATGCATAGGATATTTTTTTTTCTTTAATTAATTGAATTGTGTCGCAAATCTTTGTCTTTGTTTTCCATGAATATCAACACAGAATCAAAGAGCGCATACTATTTGATTTAAACATGCACCTTTAGATAACCAACGTACGTCTGTGAGACGTAGTAAACGGTTATAGTCTTCGTCATTTTTCAAACAAAGTTGAGTAAATAATATCTCATTTAAGGCATTCCTTCTGATTTTATTAACGGCTTGAATGACTTAATCTAGTGATCCATGCAAACGTTCACTAAGATTTTTTTGCGACCAAATGATGTCGATGAATGATACAATGCACTGAAAATACATTCGGTGCAGCTTGTTTCAAGTATGCCAGACCGCCTCTTTATCTTCCTACCCTTGCCGGAGCACCGTCAGGAGCAACAGATATGATATTAGTCAAGGGTAAAGCTTTTACATTGAACAATCTTTTTAATTCAGTAAATTACGTTTCACCTTTTGTACCGGTTTCCGAACATTTTGCAACATTTTCCTTCTTTACAAATCTTACATAAGCTAAAAAGTAAAGCTTCGGTTCCTGGTAAAGTGAACCAGTGCCGTAGCAAGCTCAACTCGCGCCAGAGGCACAATACCTTTTAATACCTTTTTTTTGCGACCCACCCCCTATTCGAAAACCATATAATATATGATAAATATACAATTTGGCTCCCTTTGTGAGTAGCGCCCGGGGCATGGTGTCCCCCTGCCCACCCCTCACTACACCTCTGAAATGAACTCGTCAAGCTGTATAGAAAATTCAGATGTTTTTAAGTAATCACATAAAGAATTTTCAACGGACTGAGCCATTTCGTCAATCTTTCTTTGTACTATATAATCTCAGTGGAATTCTTTTTATAATGTAGAAATGTGGTTTGTGCAAAACTTAGTGTATTACACAACTGGTAAAATAAGTTCTTCAGCAATAATATGCCGCTTTCTGGACTCTGCAATTGATAAGAAGCATGCAGTCATCATCATCTTGCTTAGATGTTGTCCCGATGAATTGTTGCAGTGACGTTTCTCGGCCTTTTGACTAATATTAAAGTGTAGTATCTGCACTATAATAGATCTTAGCCACTTGGCCATCCTGGTCTAGAAGGCATACCATAGTCTGTGGGGAAAAGATCATTGGGGTTCTCTTGGCCAGGAAAAAAAACTTTTAGCGACGGTGGTGGTACTGTGGTCAATGAGGACAATCCGAAACAATGGTATTCACAGTTCACACCCTTCCACCCTGTCCCACTCAAGCACACCGTTGCAGCCTGCCATTTCTGGCGTTTAGTCAGGCACATTACACTCTCCCCTCTGTCCGAGTGACCGGAAAAAAACAACAACCTTGCATTGCCATTCTGGCCGATCAGCAGTACACACACCGTGCTGGTCTGGTCAGCCTATGCATGTCTTAATAACAGTTTTCTATGCCGTGCCGATAGATTGTGGGGAAACAATATAGAGTTTGATGACGCCACTTCTGCATACCACGGTGCCCAAAGCTAGGCTGAAGTAATTGTACTCCTCCTGAGTTCACCATTATATGTCAATTCATGTTCAAGCAGTTATACTAAAGAATTAAATATTACTATTGTTAATTTCAACCGGCGTCAACTAAGTATATTTTAGTGTTGTTCACTGTTGTTGGAACATCTACTAGAAGTTTATAAATGAACCTCGCAATATAAATGGATCATAATTTTACTATTTTATATTAAATCTATCACGGACCCTCTGGAGTTGTTCAAGGACCTCCAAATGAATTTTAATTTTCCACGGACCCCCTGGATGGTACCGCGGACCCCTGGGGGTCCGTAGGGACCACTTTGGGAACCACTGTCCTAACCCAACCCTTCCCTACCCCCTAACTCTCTTGCATCGCTGCCTTACATCCACCCATTTGTTTTCTTATTCCCCCCCCACTCCCCCCACTTCTTTCAATTCCCCCGCCCTATTGTGTGACGTCATTACGCAGCAGACATTAACAAGCAGACGACCAAAGATTTTAAATATAAAATAACACCAACTTCGTCGCCGCCATGTCTTTTTCACACTGGGGGGTGAAAGGTCAACCTTGACACTGTTTAGACGTGTGGACGGAGTCAAGTCATCACAGATGGGTTGTTGCAGGCCTGTTGTTGTATTTATTCAACTTTTATTTGGGGGGGCGGGGGGGAGAGGAGTCCAAAACAACAAATTTTCATTTAATGATGGGTGTTTGTTATTGTTCTGTTACATATGGTCGTGATGGGATTTGGTGGAAAGGGGAGGGGGGGAGAGGAGGTGAGTAAAATGACACGACAACAGGAATGGGTGGTAGGTAGGGTTATGGGTGCGGGAAGTTTGACTAGCCCACCACAGATCCGAGTGAAATAATTCTGATACTAACCACAAGGAAGATATATCAGTAGATATCCCCACGTCATATTCCCACCTGAATGCCAAACGACCATCGCCCCATACCTCTAGACCAGGTATGAGGTAAGTTATGATGAGTATTCGAGCGAAGGTATGGGGTAAGTTATGATGAGTATACGAGCGAGACTAAGCAGCGGTTCTAAATTTTTTCCAATTATGGGGCACCTTGTTCTAGAATCTGATGCGCATAGCAGCAAGACAATGTTCCGGAGCACCTTGTTCTAGAATCTGATGCGCATAGCAGCAAAACAATGTTCCGGAGCACCTTGTTCTAGAATCTGATGCGCATAGCAGCAAAACAATGTTCCAGAACATCTTGTTCTAGAATCTGATGCGCATAGCAGCAAGACAATGTTCAATTAGTTTTACAATATGGGAACCACTATGATAGATAGTTTTATTTTTTTTGGTTTTTTTGAAATGACACTTCGGTCTGTTACAAGAAGTAAAACCACATATGAATTATAAGCAACAATACAGACGTAACATTAATGGACGATAAAAACGTGTACTGGGGTGGAATGCAATATCAATGTCCGGAAACAGCAGGACGCATGCACAAGTAGGTTGAAAGACTGAACTAACACACGTACAGAGTTTGATAAGCAGAAACTTTTCATTGTGAGGAAACAGACCGCGCGCATGAATAGAAATATAGGCCACACAGTTAAAGACAGTTACATAAACACAAATGTATTTTACAACATTAATTAAATGTCATGTTAAATTAGAGTTCAATCAAAGATCCAAAAAAAAAAAAAATGAAGAATGTCAATCATGTACATATATTTTTTTTACCGATTTAGATCTATACAATCTTCTTATGGAATTTTTCTATACCTTCAAACTTTCAACTGTTTACAAATTATCAAAAAAAAAAAAACATGCACGAAAATATTTTTAACTATTCGTAAAGAAAAGTGTCAACAGATTCCACAAACATAAAGAAAAGTGTCAACATATTCCACCATCATAAAGAATAGTGTCAACAAATACTCCAGGCATAAAGAAAAATGTTAACAGATTCCACAAACATAAAGAAAAGTGTTGACAAATACTCCAGTCATAAAGAAAAGTGTTAACAGATTCCACAAACATAAAGAAAAGTGTCAACATATTCCACCATCATAAAGAAAAGTGTCAACAAATACTCCAGGCATAAAGAAAAATGTTAACAGATTCCACAAACATAAAGAAAAGTGTCGACAAATACTCCAGTCATAAAGAAAAGTGTTCACAGATTCCACAACCATAAAGAAAAGTGTCTACAAATACTCCCATCATAAAGACAAATGTTAACAGATTCAACCATCATATGAAAAAGTGTTTAAAAATTCTTTCATTGAGGGAATCCGGAAGCTATTTAATGAAAGGTTATAATGCAGATGAAAATAGAAAATGTAACAAGATGAACATTATTTGTATCGACACGACTAGTTATCAAAGGCCCGGTACCCGGACCGGCGAGTAGGCACACAGTTGGAGTTGAAAATGGTGATATATATTTTAGCGCGTTAACAATCAGTCTATATCAGAGGTGTGCGGATCTTGAAATTTAGCGTCCGCGTCCGTCCGCGGATTTCTATCAATGATCCGCGTCCACGTCCGCAGAATCTTACAACATTGGTCCGCAGTCAGTCCGCGCGTCCGAATTGCTGAAATTTATCTGTTTAAATGACTTGAAATTTTTTATGGTAACGCTAAAGAAGATCCGCGTCAGTCCGCGAGTCCGCAACTTAACCATACGAAGCATCCGCTGTCAGTCCGCTGATTCGGAAAAGTCTGCGGATCTGCGTCCGCAAGCGGACGCGTCCGCTGTCCGCTCATCTCTGGTCTATATACTTGCAGTGGCCCCAAGGACATGAACAGGTTATTGTAGCCAAAATACATTTGAGAATAGGGACACCTAATAATACATCAAATAAAATTCATATGTTAAATAGTTCCTCCCAAAAAAAATAATCCTCACTATGGGTAAACATAAACAACAACTCTTAAAATCATATTCCTTCATAATATTTTAATGGACTCCTTTCCAAACAGTTATTCATTTAATGTTTTATGACGTTCAGCATGGCGTATTTAAAAAAAAGAGAGACGTGAGTGAGTGCTTGTGTTAAGCAAAACGCTACATGTTTAACAGGTGGTTTATTTACTGTTTTACATTGTACAATTAACTAAGAAAAATTGCCGACCCGGCAGTGCAGAACCTAGGGATTTACGGGCCCGGTGGCTTGGCCTCTTTGGGGGCTGCCCCTGCATTTTGGCATGAGATAATTTTTTGACGCTTCTCAAGCTTGGTCCCGAGAAGAAAGAATCGTTGTGTAGCTTTAGCTGACCTTCAATTAAAAACATAGTATTCCATCTATGCAGTTGAGGCCGCAGACGCAGAAAACATTAGGCCTCTTAAAAAAGAAAGACATATCAAAGCTTTCAACATTATAGTTCTGTGAAGCCAATGCCGAACCAAGGGATTTTAGGCATCTTCGGGAGCCACTACATTTTGACATGAGATAATGTACTTAATATTTAGTTTAAAAAATATTTTGGGGGCCCTCCTCAAACTGGGCCAACTCCATACACCCTCTGTGTTAAGCCCCCATCATAAATGGGTTAGTTTGCATTGTGACGTTGTGTATGGCGCTACTCAAACTCAACCCTTATTCAATTCATTCATGTGACGTAATAGTCAACAAATGAAAAAAAAGTGACGTATTTTTTTTAGGTTAGTAATAAAGGGAAATAGTTGTACATTAGAAATAGACATATTTTAGAAATAATAACAATTTAAACAATATAAATATTACATTATATTTAGGTATCCATAATTTTGGTTTAAAATTGAGATTGTGGAACATAACACAGAATATTAATTGAACGATTTCTGTAAATATTTCTTTTACGATCGCTTCTCATTTAATAACAAATTAAACACCATAGATTTATTACGATACTGTGAGATATAGATAGGCCTTTGGAGAGTATCACAGACTATTTGGCATGATTTTGTGTTACTTCTCCTAAGATCGCTTCTTGCCCTTTGGTAATGATTGAGGCGGTCGAAAACATTATTACAATGTGATTGCCATTTGGCATTCACGATCTTACCTGCCGTATGTTAGTGTACGGTGTTTTGTCACCTCGGCACTAAACATATGGCTGGTCCAATGTCAATTCTGGCAGCCATGTAGGAGACTATTCTTACTCGGCTGGCCAGTTGGTAGCCGGATTATGCATGTTAAGAAGAAAACAGTAAATGTTTCTGCCATCTTTGAATTGTCTATGCCGCCATGTTGGATGACAGACGGAAGTAGCGATGACAGACGGAAGTCGTGATGACAGACGGAAACCGGAACATATGATGTAAAATTTGTATTATAGATTCTGTAACAAAGTCATTCACGATTTCACACAATGTTTGATGAGCCCCCCCCCTCCCCATAGGCAGTGGCGTCAGTAGCAGCTTGGGAGCCATCCAGCGAAATGTTTCACGTGAGCCATCCACCAAAATGTTTCACGTGAGCCATCCAGAAAAATGTTTCACGTGAGCCATCCAGCGAAATGTTTCACGTGAGCCAACCAGCAAAAGGTTTCACGTGAGCCATCCAGCAAAATATTTTATGGGAGCCACCTAGCTTACCCTGCTGGCGCACCCCCCCCATTTGAGCAGGGAGCCCATGATGCCCCCTCTTTTTCGACGCCACTGCCACGACAAGCATGCATCCTCATAAGTAGTGCGCATGTCTCGAATTGATACTTTTAAAAAAAAAATTAACAAAACAAAAACTGACAAGTGAGAAAAGTCTGGCCAATACGTCACTGGCGACAGTGACACGTCAGATAAGTTCATCCCTCGCTGTCAGCCAATAACGGCCACCACCACAAGTAAACAGACAAGGACCGTGTGTGTAAAGGCCTAATCACTAAGGGTCACCCAGACCAGGCCGTCACAAGAGGGCGCTGAAAAGGAAAGGGGGGGGGGAAGTAATCGGTTTATTTTCATCCCGTGGACCGACCGCGGCGTGTTGACTCAGTGACGTCACTTGGAGACCGACCAATTTGTTTTTATTTACATTGGCGCCATTTCCGGAATTTGCTTTTCCCCAGTCTTAGCCAGATTTTTTTTGAGTAGTTAGCAAACATGAAAGAGATAAAAAAAAAAAGTAACCACCATCTTGTAAAAACTTCATGTTATATGTATTATACACATACTTTGTACATGAACAAAAGAGTTTATAAATAAGTCGGCTTAAATTTAAAAAAAAAAGAAAAAAAACGACTTTACTAAATAAACATTTCGTTCTCAGTAATAATTCAGAAGCGTACCTAGGGTGGGGGAAGGGGGGGTCCGAATTCGAAAGTTCCCCGAGCCCCAGCTTGAGGGGGGGCCCAATTTTTTTTTACATTAAATATTAAGTACATTATCTCATGTCATGGAGTCGAATGTCAAAACGCAGGTGTTCCCGAAGAGGCTAAGCCCCCCCCCCCCGGACCCCCAAATCTCTTGGTTCGGCACTGTAATAATTATTAAAAAATGTACTACGTGAAGTTCTAGATATCACTAGGTTATTTCTGGCAGACATTGTGTTTTAAATATACAGTCGAATCCGCTTAATTGGGACACATCGGGACCGAGGCTTTTTGTCTCAATTAAGCGGCTGCCCCAATTAAACATACATATTTACTATTGGCTTCTTGGTTTGGTTTCTTTGAGATTTGTCCCAAATAAGCGGCTGTCCCAATTAAGCGGAATCCACTGTATTTCCTTTTGACACAATCGTATATATATATATATATATATATATATATATATATATATATATATATATACACTACCAGCGTTACATCCAATTATAGTGATAGATACTTAGATAAAAATAGGTAGATTGATAAATAGGTAGTTAGAGATCGATAAAAAAAAAAGAGAGATACATTGAAAGATGCATATAAAAATAGATGAACAGACAGAGAGAGATACATAGATAGAAAATGGGTACACAGGTAGATACATTGATATATAATAACAAAGATACAGGTACATGGAAAGAGAGAGAGAGAGAGAGAGAGAGAGAGAGAGAGAGAGAGAGAGAGAGAGAGAGAGATTTAATATTTAGCAGTGCGTTGAATAAATATAAAACACAATCATTTTTCAAATTAGTGTTGTCGTGTTCAACTGTTATTGCGTTCAACTGTTATCGAGTTCAACTGTTATCGAGTTCATCTGTTATCGAGTTCAACTGTTATCGTGCTCAGCTGTTATCGTGGTCGTGCTG
Organism: Bulinus truncatus; assembly: GCA_021962125.1. Classification (NCBI taxonomy): domain Eukaryota; kingdom Metazoa; phylum Mollusca; class Gastropoda; family Planorbidae; genus Bulinus; species Bulinus truncatus. Next base: position 4,384,901 of record JAGDYQ010000039.1, read on the forward strand.
GGCTGGCAATTAAGTCATTCTGTAGTGTCGACCTTCATCCACATAGAACGACAATCTGTGGAATCATTGTCTACTGTTCATGTACATACATCAATAACACATACACAAAGAGCTCTCTAGATTAGGAGACCATTACTGTTGTGTTTTTTCCAAAGTGTTTCAACGCCAAAGTATCATTGGACTGGTGCCACTTAATGAAAACCGCCACTTTCTAGATTATATGCGTATTTAACAGTCATATTATCAATCATGAAGCTGAAAATCAGCAAGTTCAACGCATATTTATTAACAGAGGCGTGCCTAGGGTGGGGGAAGAGGGGGTCCAGTTTCGAAAGTCCCCCAGGCCTCGGCTTAAGGAGGGCCCCCAAAATTTTTTTTACATTAAATATGAAATACATTATCTCATGTCATGGTGTCAAATGTCAAAATCCAGGGCCCCCCCAAAGAGACCAAGCCCCCGTGCCCCTAAATCCCTAGGCTCGGCACGAATATTTAAGATTCATATTGTCACACATGAAGCTAAAAAAATGTCGATATCATGGAAGATAATAAATTGAATTGTAAGAGCAGCCGATCAAAACCATGACATCACACTGTACCAGTCTTAGAAAACATCTAGGTCAGTTCAAAAAAACTAAAATTCCCGATTGTCTTTAAAATCTATTTTTTTTTTTGGTAACGTTTCAATCAGCACTTCACTCTGTTGACCGAAACTAAATGTCGCAGCTTTCCAACATTCCTGAATACTAATCGATCTGCTAACCCGCTGAATCGGAAATCGATACCAATTTCCAGTGTAATCGATTCTGTTCTATTAAGATACTTCTATTAAAAGATCGTAAATATTATTACCACATTTCTTACGGAAACGTCGACAAATTTTCCGGGGAAGTTGAAAGTATTCTCGGATGGTGAAGAGATTGATCAATAGAACATTTAGCCAGGAACTTTTTTTTTTAACTGTTGAGTGGGGGTTTGGGGGTTGGGGGAGGTTAAATGGGGGTGAATAGTGTCGGTCTCGCATTGCTGTCAAAAGAAATCTCGCGAGAGAATCGATTTTCTGAGATTAATTCGCCATAGAAGTCAACAATATTTAATCTCGACACTCACAGGGCAACTGCCATAAACGATAAATCAGGAGTCGATACTGTAGTAATAGTCCATAACCTGATCTGATTACTAGCAGGTAATCACACGGGGAGGGGGGATTGGGGGAGGTAAAGGGAGGGGCACAGCGCGCTTTGTTAATTTCCCAACGACCGTAAATACAAATCGGGTGCTCCCCCCCCCCTCAAATGTTTCTTGCAGAAATTGCTCTAAATCCGAGTGATTGTAAAGAGATGTGATGACGCTAGCTGTCCAACCTAAATAATTGGTTTTTTATTGTAATTGTTGTTGATATGGGGAGAAAAGGAGTAAGGGGGGTGGGGGTGGTTTGACTCGTGTCGCGACTTGTTTCGATTCTGGTCGAATGTCTGGCCATTATTCGATTATGAATACACAAAAAAAAATACGCGATATAATCGTGCAATAAATATAAGCAGAATTCGATTCTGTAGACGCGTAAAGCTTGTGTTCTGTTGATGAATTCGTGAATTGGGTTCCTTTTGTCGAGACTCTTTTCATGGCCACACATTTTCATGTACGTTCATACTTACATCTGATTGGTTGGATCTGCCGAAATAGCGAATAATGCTGATTGGATGTATGGAATATGTTGATTGGTTTGTCAAATTTCTTGATGGAGTGTTGGTTAATGTGTTTATTTTCTATACATCTCTGATGGCCTTGACCTCTTTTACAAAATCTTTTTATTTGTGTGTGTGTGTGTGTGCAGAGTATGCATGTGAATTACGGAGAAAATTGATTGTTGCAGCAGTAGATCAAGAGTGATATGGACCAGCTGCACACTGCTTCCAGTAATTTTAGTTCGAACTCAACCAAACAATAGTAATAATGTAACGCTAGAATATTTTTTTGTTGTTGTTGGTATAAACGTCCAAAGTTCCAGATTTATTAATTCAAATTTCGTTTACTTGCTCAGAAATATCCATAATATGATACTGATCTCAACGATTCCCCTCTGTGACAATTTTACATGCCATTCCAGATATTATATGAGAATTAAAATACCTAGATACGCATTACGTAACAGATTTATAGCATCAGAGCTATGACGACAAATGAGGCCGAACAACATTGAATGACAACTTCAGCTTTGTTTACGATTAAATCTACGTTATATCTCCTAGTAGTTTTTACATTGAAGCCTCCAGCAATTATACGTGCAACACACTGAGGCCTGCAGTAATTATACGTGCAACACACTGAGGCCTACAGCAATTATACGTGCAACACACTGAGGCCTACAGTAATTATACGTGCAACACACTGAGGCCTGCAGTAATTATACGTGCAACACACTGAGGCCTACAGTAATTATACGTGCAACACACTGAGGCCTACAGCAATTATACGTGCAACACACTGAGGCCTACAGTAATTATACATACAATACACTGAGGCCTACCGCAATGATACGTGCAACACACTGAGACCTACAGTAATTATACATACAATACACTGAGGCCTACCGCAATTATACGTGCAACACATTGAGGCCTACATCAATTATACATACAATACATTGAGGCCTACACCAATTATACATACAATACATTGAGGCCTACAGCAATTATACGTACAACACAATGCAGCCTACACCAATTATACATACAATATATTGAGGCCTACAACAAGTATACGTATAATACATTGCATTGTAAAAAAAAAAACAATAGAATAATTGGCACATCAGCGCTACATTTGAACTCAGTTTACATTTTACTTTATATTTCCTGAGCGACACATAAAGTTATCTTACGAGCTTCCATTTTCGTATTTTCAAATAATCAGGTCATCAAAGGGAAGTAATACATATTGTAGGTAAAATTATTTAGTAACAGTTTAACTTAAAAAAAAAAAATTCGGATCGGTCGGGGTCCCAGACACATAGAATAAAACCGGAAATAAATCTACAAATGTACAATTTGGATTTTGAGGTCACCTTTTAGAAGAGGGACGTGGGGGTGGGGGGGGGGCAGATTCAGCGCCCATGGCGACCACAGTTAAATCCGCCTCTGACAAAGTTGTAAGGGAGACAAGATAGTTGTCAGACTCACATCAACAGTTCCACATCAGCTGCACACAGTAGGCACACAGTAGGCCTACGTGAATGTAATTAGAAAGAGTAAAAGCCGAAACCAAAAACTTTTACATTCCATAACTTCTTTTTTCTATTTCGAGTTAGCTGATGTTTATATTCAGAACATGATCCTCCATCATTAATTTTTGAACCCCTACCACCCCCCCACCACCCCATCCCCTCAAACACCCCATAGTTATAATTATTTAAGCATCTCCCCCACCCCCCCCATTCTTAATTCACTCTCGAGTTTACCTCTCCCCCCCCCCCCATATAAACCGAATCAACTGTCAGCTGGTTCAAATTGGGTTGAGGCTGTACACTAGATGTATCGGCTGGGACCAGCTGTACCAGCTGTATGGTCTCTTGCAGTTTGACCGTTTTCCCTTCTCCTTGTGTTTGGACCAGCCCAGGTTGACCCAGGTCAAGCCGTAGCCCCAGGGACAATTACAAACATGTCGCCCGGGGTACTAATTAAACGCCCCCTTGTTAACGAGGCTGGATACACCACTGGAGTTGCACTCTGGAGATGTTGGTCGAGTCCTAGTGGACATTGTACGTGAGACTGATTTGCACATTGATTTTAATGTCGGAGTCAGACACACGCACACACACACATACACAGTTACACACTATCTATCTATCTATCTATCTATCTATCTATCTATCTATCTATCTATCTATCTATCTATCTATCTATCTATCTATCTATCTATCTATCTATCTATCTATCTATCTATCTATCTATCTATCTATCTATCTATCTATCTATCTATCTATCTATCTATCTATCTATCTATCTATCTATCTATCTATCTATCTATCTATCTATCTATCTATTTAGTCTTTCTACCTACCTATCTTTCCATTCCATCTGCGTAACTGTCTGCCTGTATATCTATCTGTCTGTTTTTCTCTCATTTTTTATCATATATTTTTTTTTAAATCAGTTTAGCTATATGTCTTTTTTTATGTCTTTTTTGTCTGTCTAAACATATCTTTCTTTATATGTACATATATGTATGTGCGTATTGTCTGTAACATGAGTATAACACATATACACTCATTTTTTTTGGCGTATTAATTTTCATATCGTTTAACTGTAAGTTCGTATCCTATTAGATATGTCCTCTAACGCCCTCATGAAATCGATTTACTCCACTGACAAGCTGCTCACATCAAGTCACGCGTCGTGTCACTCACCCTCACACTGGACACTCACACACATGCCCTCCCCCCCGCCCTCGCCCCACGCACCTACCACACACATAACACCGCACCACCCACACCCTCCCCAAAGTTTAGATAAATACTCAGTACCATAAATCACTCACCCTGGATATCTCAACTACTGGACACTGGCCATCTGGCGCAGAGATCTTGTCGAGGAAAATAAAAATAAAAAAAATTCGCACCCGGCGTGACCGCACGCGCGAAAGTTTGCACGGGTTGACCAGAGGTCATCAGTTGAAAGAGAGAAGTCGGGGAACTGTTGGTCAGCAGCCATGACAAATGAGGCCAGAGGAGATGAATTTTCCACTCGTTATAAAGAATTTATGCACCCATCAGTTGTAAGAATCCCTACCCCCCCCCCACCTTCCCACTACCCCACCACCACCCCAAGCCCAAACAGAGCGATGTCATTCTCCAGGTAGCAACAATAGCAGGTTATTGGAGGGAGGAAGGGGGGGGGGGAGGGGAAGTAACTTTGATAGGGGGAAGTAATTGAGTGTTTAGTAAATGAAGATAAATGACAGAGTCTGACAGAGTTAGTAGCTGGGGCTACAGACCAGGTATTCTCAATAGTTTACAATTCTACGCCCATTTTGGTCTTAAAGTTTCAAAAAAAGAAAAAAAAAACAATAATGGAAAAAAAAAGGGATGTCTAAATGAAATCATGTTTCAGTTGGCACTTCGTTATATGTGGAGCTAGGCCAATTGACATTGCGGCCCTAGACAGGAATATTTTGGGCCACAGGCGAAGTTACATTTAGTGGCCCTTGACGAAAACATTTGAGAACATCATAGGCAGATTTACGTTGAGGGGCCCTAAACAAGGGTCATTGGGGCCCTTAAGCAAAGGAACATTTGGGTACAATAGGAAAACAAAAGTTTTAGGCTTCTTGAATTTATTAGTCCTTGAACAGTCTTTGAAAATGGGGCCCCCTCTGACAGCCTCCAACTGTTCAATCATTTTCATCCTGGGCCCTTAATAAAATGATTGATGAAATGATTGCCCTTCCAAGTGGCTGACACGAAAAAGAAATACTCGAAAAGAACCCCTTAGAGAAGGGACCCCATTTAGCTATTCTATCCGTTTTAACAGCCATGGTTCTTACAATTCAATCTCTCTCTCTCTCTCTCTCTCTCTCTCTCTCTCTCTCTCTCTCTCACTCTCTCTCTCTCTCTCTCTCTCTCTCTCTCTCTCTCTCTCTTTTGATAAAATCGCTCATAAAGCTAAGCGTGACCTACATACGATTATTTTGCGATCGGACATATTGTCTCGTGAAAAAGATAAACGCACAAGATGGAAACACCATTTAGCTATACTTGTACTTGTGAGAGAAAAAATAGAAATTACACAATCCCACCCCCCCCCCATCCCCGCCTAGAAAACTGATGCACTTTAAAACTTACTGGTTTTAAAAAAAAAAGTTTAGTATGAAGTCAAGGCATTGAAAACCGTCTGCACTCCATAATGCTCCAGAATTGGTGGCCACAGATAGGTAAGAAAATACTAAATTGTAGCAGGAAGATGGTGGTATCATAAAAACAAATATTCCCTCGGTCGAATTTACGTGACGTTAGATAACATGTCATTCCCTATTACATGTGTGTGTGTGTGTGTGTGCGTGCGTGTGTTGCTTTAGAAGTGGATCTATAGTGGGTCTATAGTGGGTCTAAATTTTCAGGAACATGAAGGCTGTTGTTTAGGTTTCACTGTGTTTCACTTTTTGATAAAAATCTGGTCTGAACAGACGCAAGAAAATGTTTGTTTTATATTGTTATTTTTGTTACAAAGTTTGGAAATGAGATTTCGTGTGTGTATGAATGTGAATGTGTGTGTGAATGTGTGTGTGAATGTGTGTGAATGTGTGTGAATGTGTGTGTGTATGTGTGTGTGAATGTGCGTGTCTGTATGTGTGTGTGTGTGAATGTGTGTGTGTGTGTGAATGTGTGTGTGTGTCTGTATGTATTAGTGAATGTGTGTGTGTGAATGTGTGTCTGTATGTGTGTGTGAATGTGTGTGTGTGTGAATGTGTGTGTCTGTATGTATGTGTGAATGTGTATGTCTGTATGTGTGTGTATGTGTGTGTGAATGTGTGTGTCTGTATGTTTGTGTGAATGTGTGTGTATGTGTGTGTGAATGTGTGTGTCTGTATATGTGTGTGTATGTGTGTGTGAATGTGTGTGTGTAAATGTGTGTGTCTGTATGTGTGTGAATGTGTGTGTGTGAATGTGTGTGTCTGTATGTGTGTGTGAATGTGTGTGTGTGTGAATGTGTGTGTCTGTATGTGTGTGTGAAATCATAGGTGTCTTTTTGTGTGTGGTTTTGAATGTGTGTCTGGTATTGTGTGTGTGATAATGTGTGTAAGTGTTGTGTCTGTGTGTTGTAATATTTTTTTTTTTATTTTGCATTCTCAGCTTGCTAATAACCATTCTGTGTATTTGATCATGTGATGTGGAGACATGGGTGACACAGGAAGTGACGACACAATAAAGAAAAGGGAGGGAAAATATATAAAAGAAAAAGAGACACTGAAGTTTTTTAATTTAAAATGTTTGTTTTTCACATCGTTAGGGTCGGATTGGAAACAACTCCCACCATCCCGTCCGCTCCCTACAGTTACCCCTCCCCCTCCCCCCTCGCTCCTTTCAACCCTTCGCCAACTCCCATCGGCTACTTACGCCCCTCTCACACCCTCCAACGGTTAATTTGCTCCCTTCTTCCCGCCTCCCTGCAGGCTGGCGAGTCAAAGTCACTTACTTAGACCTCCCGTGATGCCTCCATGGCCATTGCACTATCGGCTATGGTGGGGATTGAAAGAATAGCACTGCGAAAAACCTCCCCATAATGGTTGATAAGGTACAAGAGATAAACATCTCAACTTTTCAGGAACGAAAAAAAAACCAAACAGCTGAATCAATTGTTTGAATCACATCATTATTTGTAAGTCATAAGCACATAAGTCTTTGGAAATAAAAAAATGTCGTTTTAGGCACTCTAGCATGAACTAAATCACATTTTATTAAATATTGAGTATAATATATACTATAAACAATAATGAATCAATATAAACAAAATGTAACAGACTAATGTAAATAATACATGAGACGTTTGGCGAGGTACTTTACCTTTCAGAACTTTCTACTTGGCCAAAAGAAGAGAAGTGGAGAGGTGGGAAGAGGTAGTGGCGCAACCAGCAAAAAATGCTGGGGGGGGGGAGGGGGGCTCAAATATAGAAAAAAAAAGACAGTTTACATAGTAAAATATGTATTGATGATTTGGTCCCCCCTCCCCCTGGTTGCGCCACTGGGGAGAGGGACAGATTTTTTGATGATTCTGTAGAGATTTCTCTAAATAATGACCTACATTTCAGCGGCGAAGTTACGCGAATAATCGACGCTAAATGAAGCACTCAAAAAATATCCGAATCCAACGAAAACCATAAAAACAGCGTAAACCGAGGCAGGTCTGTATAATTCGAGGGTTAAATGAATTCTGCTGATGTCAAAGGTTCATTATTTTAATATTGACAATCAGACACATTTCTGATTTATATATGTGTGTGTTTGTATGTGTGTGTGTAATGGTATATGTATGCATTATTCCTTTGCTCATCTTTGACACAGAGCATATTCTTATTGTGATAGTCACAGACACTAAACATAGATAGACAAAACAAAAATAATAATAATAATAAAAAAAACAACCAAAAATAAAATTGCCGCTCAGACCAAATATAATTATGAAAATAAATCCACCAGATAGGCCTTATCGAAATTAGGTTATTATATCTAGTCCCAGAGTTCAAATACAAAGACAAGTGTTGTTCAGGGGGAACTAACTCTCCAGACAAAAAAAAAACAACTGCTGGGATAGGTGAGGAGTTATCTTCCTTATCACCCGACTAAACTGCCGCGGGCTCGGACACTTTATTTTCCCCGAGACTCGACGGAAGGGATCATAACAAGAAGATATTTTCTTGGTGATCCCATTCCAGCAATACGTAACTGAACGTAAAGGGCTACTACTTAAGAACATAGATAGCGATAAATCTACTATTACTTATAAAACATACATGACGATTAATCTATTAGTAAAAAAACATACATGGCGAATAATATATTAATTAAAAGCATAGATGGCGATTAATATATCACTTATAAAACATACCTTAGGATTAATCTATTGCTTAAAAACATAGATAGCGATTAATCTATTACTTTAAAACATACATGACGGTTAATCTATAAAACATACATTTTGGCGTCACAATGTCTTATGAATCATCCATGACGTGATCACGATTAATTTAAAATTATCCACGATTACTTAACAGTTACCTTTGTTTGACACCATTGTCTGTGAAGTTTGATATTCCAATACTGTAAGGCATGAATACTTTATGTGTGTATATCTGATAGTTATAAAATAAATACGTATTAATATGTATATGTCAGTAGTTATAAAAATAAAATACATCATTAATATGTGTATGTCTGATAGTTATAAAATAAATACGTATTAATATGTGTGTATGTCTGATAGTTATAAAATAAATACGTATTAATATGTGAATATGTCATTATAAAATAAATACGTATTAATATGTGTTATGTCTGATAGTTATAAAATAAATATTTATTAATATGTGTGTATGTCTGATAGTCATAAAATAAATACGTATTAATATGTGTGTATGTCTGATAGTTATAAAATAAATATTTATTAATATGTGTGTATGTCTGATAGTCATAAAATAAATACGTATTAATATGTGTGTATGTCTGATAGTTATAAAATAAATACGTATTAATATGTGTGTATGTCTGATAGTTATAAAATAAATACGTATTAATATGTGTGTATGTCTGATAGTTATAAAATAAATACGTATTAATATGTGTGTATGTCTGATAGTTATAAAATAAATACGTATTAATATGTGTGTATGTCAGATAGTTATAAAATAAATACGTATTAATATGTGTGTATGTCTGATAGTTATAAAATAAATACGTATTAATATGTGTGTATGTCTGATAGTTATAAAATAAATACGTATTAATATCTGTGTGTATGTCTGATAGTTATAAAATAAATACGTATCAATATGTGTGTATGTCTGATATAGTTATAAATAAATACGTATCAATATGTGTGTATGTCTGATAGTTATAAAATAAATACGTATTAATATATGTGTGTATATCTGATAGTTATAAAATAAATACGTATTAATATGTGTGTATATCTGATAGTTATAAAATAAATACGTATTAATATGTTGAAATATTTTTTTTCCACGTATTTATTATTGCATTATTTTCTAACATTTAAATTCATGGTATGCTCAGACTTAATAAAAATGATTGCAAATGTTAGAGTACAGGTGAAAGTAGGGGAATTCAATCGATATCTCTGCTACATTATTATTGTATTTGAAACGAATGAGAGAATCGACTGGCTTGACATCACGAGAGATGGACTGGTTCCAGTTTCTCAAGTCTCGGTTGACTGGTGGTGGTGGTGGTGGTGGTGGAGTGGGGTATGGGGGGACCGGTGCTGACCGTGACACCATTCGTGGCTAGTAAGAGTGTGGACGAGACAGTCGACTGGCAGCGAAACTCTGTATCATGGTTGTGGGAGGAATGGGGTGTGGGGAAACTTTCCTGACGCTAGAGCTATATGTGAGCACCTCATTACTGCTGGATCAACAGTGACACGCTTACACAGGCAGGTGCTCACTCACACACACACGAAGAACTTTGTATTGTTTCTTCTAGGTGGGGTGAGTATGGAGGACGTGGTGGGGGGTGGGGAGGAAATATAGACCTTTTGCAACTCTCAACTTATCCTGTGTTCATATCACTCGTGTCCTAGAGTTCTGGCTCATAGCAAGACTTGAAGAGGAGAAAAAAATATTTAAAACAAGAGAGAGAGAGAGAGAGAGGGGTTATACTAGAATACCCATCAGGGATGAATAGCTCCATATAGATCTGTATTGATCCTGGATTCTTTACTGCTGGGACTGTCGCTTGTATTTGAATTCTAGATTAGCTACTCCAACGACTGTTTTCTGTTTTTCAAAATAAACAGGTTTAACTGATAATTCACTTTCATGCACGATTCTCATTTCATTGGATGTTTACTCGTTTCACGCACACTGGAGAGTAATTTTGTGAGCTTTGTTTTTGTTGCAAGGGCTGGAAGGTGAGTTATTATTATCTTTACCCTATTTGTTATCTTTCGTTGTCTCCTTTACGACAATTGTTTTAGGCATTGGGATGTCTTATTGGTGTCGGTGGTCTTAGAAATCAGCATGTTTTTATTGGTGCCGTTTACTTTAGGCATCTTGATGATTATGTCTCGGGTGACGTTTTTGAAAGGTCAACTTAATCAAATTGTTATAATTTTGTTGTTAACTAGCAGACAAACAATGTGACGTGTTGTCCAACTCAAAATGTTTTATTATATGTCATGGCTTAGTTTGTTATCGTTCATAGGTAGGCAGAAATAAAACAAGGATCGCTTTGTGTTATCGTCTGTGTTTTAGATATATATTTTATGTTATCGTCTGTGTTTTAGAGATAAGCTTTGTGTTATCGTCTGTGTTTTAGTGATATATCGTAGCGCTGTGTTATCATGTGTGTTATCATTGAGCTATCATCATAGCCGTAGCTAAGTACTGTGGTGCCCTATGTAGTTACATTTTCGGCACCCTCATTCAAATCTAAAAACTGCAGAAACATTTAATAGCACTATTTCGGCACCCCTACCCTAGTGTGGCACCCAGTGCTGCCACTGACCCGCTGTACTCAGCATACGCCACTGGTACTCATCTTTGTTTTCGTGATATAAAGTATATAAAGTATATAAAGTATATAAAGTATATAAAGTATATAAAGTATATAAAGTATATAAAGTATATAAGATATATAATGTTTTTTTTTAAATAATTTTTGTTTAATAAGTAATTTCAGAGCCCCAAGCTGTTGTTCATTGAGTTTAGTCTTAGTTTTATGTCAAGTGATTAGTTTTGTTTACTCTTTAACCTTTTGTCTAGATGATCTCGTATATTGGCCGTAATGTTGATCTGTGTAATTGATGAAATAAATGGCCACATCACTGGCTGCCACTAGTAAAGAATTAATTTTGTTTATCAACATTCATATGAATTATCATGACTAAAATAGAAGCCAATGTGCCCACCTGATATATACATTTTTAAAATTAATTTATTGCTACTTATCAACTGATGTAAATATATCAATTGTTTAATATATTCTAACCACCCACGCTTTTAATATTTAGTAAAGATAATTTGTATAAATATTTGTGTGATTTACAATGGCGTAGTGAGTTAAACTCGCGCCCGGGGCAAAAATACCTTTTTAGCGCCCCTCCATTCGAAAACCATATAATATTATAAGTAAAATATACAATTATGCGCCCCTTTTGTGAGTAGCGCCCGGTGCATGATGCCCCCATGCTCCCCCCCCACCATTTCGCCACTGATGATTTGATGAGTTATTTATCTTACGTCTTAGTGGTTCATGTTAATAAAAAAAACTTATTTTAAAAGATTTAAATATATGTACATAGCCTATATCTTTTATTTTACACTGTTTTGTATTGATTCTGCGCACTTTAATAAAATCAAATCAACTTGGCATGTCTACATAAATTAACTATTTCGAGCTCTTCTGCACCAGTGCTATACACCGTATTTATTTCGACATTATAATCTTAAAGTGAATTTTTTCCCATTATGTAATAGGAAATTAATGTATTTTTCCCAAACAGTAATTTGCTTCATAATTCTTCTTGTTGTTAATTCATTGACACGAAATTATCAAAACCTTGTATTGTCGTTAGAATCTACACGTGTGCCAAATTTGATCCTTAGAGCAGGTTAATTAGAAATATACACCCAGATAGCAACAGAAATAGAGTAACAGATATATGGACACATACACACCAACCAAACAAGCCAACAAACGAATGGTGAAACTGGCAAGAAGATTGTAAAATATTGCATGAACATTTTCGTTACTTGACATGTTCAGACTGACCCATGCTTCTGAACAACAATGTTGTAACTGTCCCAGTTCACTAAGAAATATTTATGAAATTAATTAAAATGACGTGATTGATTGATCATTTTTCCTTTTTCTATCTATCTATCTATCTATCTATCTATCTATCTATCTATCTATCTATCTATCTATCTATCTATCTATCTATCTATCTATCTATCTATCTATCCTCTATCTATCTATCTATCTATCTATCTATCTAACTCTAACTCCTCTATCTGTCTGTCTGTCTGTCTGTCTGTCTGTCTGTCTGTCTGTCTGTCTGTCTGTCTGTCTGTCAGTCAGTCTGTCTGTCTGTCTGTCTGTCTGTCTGTCTGTCTGTCTGTCAGTCAGTCTGTCTGTCTGTCTGTCTGTCTGTCTGTGTCAGTCTGTCCCTGTTTTTATCTGTCTGTCTGTCTATCTATCTATCTATCTATCTATCTATATATATATATATATATATATACTCATATGTATCTATCTCTATATATTATTGTACATATATTTTATTCATCATATTAAAAGAATTTTAATCTAATTACACCATCGCTAAGTAAAACAAAGAGCCAAGCTTTTCTTCTTTTTACTAACTTTACATTAAATGGTTTGCCTAGAAAATTAAGTCTTCTTCAAACATGGGCTCACATACCCTTCAGCTAGTCTTGAGCAAACATGGGCTCCTGCCCACTTCCAACTAGCCTTCATTCAAACATGGGCTCACATACCCGCTAGCTAGTCTTGGGCAAACATGGTCTCACATACCCTTCCAGCTAGTCTTGGTCAAACATGGACTCGCATTCCCTACAGCTAGTCTTGGGAAAACATGGGCTCACATACCCTTCAGCTAGTCTTGGGAAAATATGGTCTCACATACCCTTCAGCTAGTCTTGATCAAACATAGGCTAGCATTCCCTACAGCTAGTCTTGGGCAAACATGGTCTCACATACCCTTCAGCTAGCCTTGTTCAAACATCAGGCTCATACCCTTCAGTTAGTTTTAGACAAACGCATGGTCTCACATACCCTTCAGCTAGCCTTGTTCAAACATGGGCTCACATACCCTTCAGCTAGTCTTGGGCAAACATGGACTCGCCCATGCCCTTCAATAGTCTTGGGCAAACATGTGCTCGCATTCCTTCAGCTAGTCTTGGTCAAACATGGGCTCGCATTCCCTTCCATGTTTGATCTTGGGCAAACATTGACTCGCATTCTCTTCATTTTTGTCTTGGGTAAACATGGACTCGCATACCCTTCAGCTAGTCTTGTTCAAACATGGGCTCGCACTCCCTTCAATTAGTCTTGGGCAAACTGTGTGCAAGCTGATTGTTTTATACTCTCATGAACCACCATCATTCCGAAACATTACCTGTATGATGTACTATTGAATGTGTAATAGTGAAGAACATAGGGTTTTGCGTCGAACTCTTTCGTGTGATATTTTATTGGTTATTGTTTCGTATTTGTCTCTGATTGTGTTTATACAATGTGTTGGATATTTGAGGCCGTGCTTTTACGTTTTATCTAAAGCCTTTGTGGAAATAAACAATATTCCTTGAACTTACCAGATCTTACAATATTTGGATTGATATTGTATCGTTATAATAACGATATTATGATACCGACTTTGAAGTCTAATGCATTTTCCCTCTATGGCATAGTTCATCATTTAATCTCAACTCCTACGAAGCTCAAGTTTCTAAAGAAACATTAATCTCATGATTGATAATAATGGCGACAGTAACATAAGATCAACAGTCTATAATTTCAGCTACTAAGTGGCAGTTGTTTTTGATTGTGCAATATCTTTTGTGATTTTGAGTTTCAGGTGAATGTGCGACAACTCATACGATTTATCAAACCCACAGCCTCTATGTGATTAAAACCAGCGTGCCTGTCAGCTGTCAACAAAAGATTCAGCCATTTATAGAAACAATCATAATATTGTAAAACAAGATCCACCCGCAGTACGTCAATACCGATGACGTCATTCACGATCATTTACAATTACATCCTTACATACAGATTATTTTTTTCTGAAACCGGTACATTATTCTAAAAAATTCATGACTGCATATCAATTTCTAAATGACATGTGTTTTCACTTCCACAAAACAGCAATAATCTGAATCTTGGCTTTTATAAAGTTTAATAAACATAGTTCTTGACAATAATGTCGATATTGTATTATCTTTAACAAAGTTTACTTAAATATCATTTAGTAATACACATTTTAATAAGAAAACTTATACTAGTTAATATGTTGTTTTCTATCTGGTAATAACTGGTGAAGACTTTTTTGGTTAAATTTAAAGTGAATGAGTAAGTTACACACGACACATCAGTTAGTTACAAAACACACCAGTTAGCTGCACATTTACATAAGTTAGTTGCACGACACATCAGCAAGTTGCACGACACATCAGTTATTTGAACAACACATCAATAAGTTGCACGACACATAAGCAGGTTACACCGCCCATAACCAGTTGCATACATCAACAAGTTGCAAGACGCATAAGTTAGTTGCTCGACACATCAGTTAGTTGCTCGACACATCAGTTAGTTGCTCGTTACATCAGCAAGTTGCACGACATATCAGTTGAAAAGTTGCTCACGACACATCAGTTAGTTGCTCGACACATCAGTTAATTGCTCGACACATCAGTTAGTTGCTCGACACATCAGTTAGTTGCTCGACACATCAGTTAATTGCTCGACACATCAGTTAGTTGCTCGACTTTTAGAGGCCTTCTTAGGGCATGAAGTATATATATATATATATATATATATATATATATATATATATATACACCAATATCTATCTATCTGTTCATATCTATCTATATATCTTTAAAAGAGACACAAAAAATACTTTTTTGTGCTTGTGGCCTCACATGATTTAAGTCCGTCTCTACTTCTTATGGTACCCTGTTACAGTTGAGCACATTGAGTTAAGAGAGAAAAAAGAAAATCAATTATTACTATCATAAATTGTGTGACTTATTCCATTGATTTGTCTGTTTTTTTTTTTTTCAGTATAATTATGTTAAATATTAGTGCACCTACATGGACTCAAGTCAATCTGCTAACCAATAGGCCAAGTCTACATGCCACGATACCTGAGTTAATAATTGACACTACATTTGTGGAGAGCATCATATACATATGTTGGCATGATATTTATTATCTTACAACCTGGTTAAGAAGACATACCATAATCTACAGGGATAGATCATTAGGGTTCTCTAGTCAGGAATTAAAAAAAAAAACCTTTTTTGCAGGGGTATTTGATGGTACTGTCAATGAGGACTATCAGAGACCGTAGTATTCACAGCTGGTGGTGACGGATGTGGTCGGCACACAACACCCTTCCACTCTGTCCCCACTCAAACACACCTGCGCACCAAGCCATTACAGACACATTACACCCTCCACTCTGTCCGAGTGGCAGGAAGCACCTTGCCTTGCCATTCTGGCTGATCAGCAGTACACACATCCTGCTGGTCTGGCCAGTTGACCAGTGCCCAACCCTCTTTTCTGCCATCCCGGCGGATGATAGCGAGCACCTCACCCCGCCGCTCTGTGAGGATGGTGAGCAGGTATCAACGCCGCCAACAATGCTGGTGTGGTAGGCACACTACCTACCATGCTGACGATGGCGGCGTAAAAAAAATTAAAAATTTAAAAAAAAAAACTACCTTGACTCAAGACACTTTAAACCATTAGACACATGCAGACATGAGATAATTGAAGACATAGAGGCACACGGAGACATGACACACTGGAAGGCACCAAGACACACGGAGACATAATACACTGGAAGACATAAGGTACCTGGAGACATGACACTGGAAGACATGAGACACATGGAGACATAACACACTGGAAGACATGAGACTGTACATGGAGACATGAGATAATTGAAGACATAGACACATGGAGACATGACACACTGGAAGATATGAGACACACGAGACATGACACTGGAAGACATGAGACACACATGGAGACATAACACACTGGAAGACATGAGACACATGGAGACATGAGATAATAATTGAAGACATGAGACACATGGAGACATGACACACTGGAAGACATGAGACACTTGATGATGTTCATATCAGAATGTCCAGTTGACTTTATTTCATACATTACCGTAAAACCTCGAGTATGGGTTCTTTTGTTACAAATAAAATATATCTCTATACTTATAAGACGCATTTTTCATCTGTCTATTGTCTGTCTGTCTGTCTGTTCCCTTATAACTCAAGATCAGAAAAACAGATAACATTGAAATTTGTTACACATACATAATTACATGGGGAAGGTTATAGGACAGGTTTCGTTTCATCTCGATGGGTAGTTTAATTGTAATTAATTTTTTTTATTTTAGTATTTTTATACTATTAAAGTAATCTCGACAGCGCCATAAATAAAAATTCCTCTGTGACGTCATTTCTTATGATCGAATAGAACTTGCGCTGGTGCTGTATTGTGCCTTTGTGATGCAAAGAATTGTTGATGTTTTTTCATGCTCTGATTTGTACAGTTTGAGGAAGGTAAAGGAATGAAGAAGGATTTTAGAAGAAGTGTGAAGCCATAATAATAAGTATATATATATATATATATATATATATATATATATATATATATATAGAGAGAGAGAGAGAGAGAAAGAGAGAGAGAGAGAGAGAAAGAGAGAGAGAGAGGGAGGGAGAGAGATAAAGAGAGAGAGAGAGGGGCAGGAGGAGAGAGAAGGAAGGAAAGGAGGAGGTAGGAGGGAGGAGGGAGAGGGGAGAGAGGAGGGAGGGGATGGACAGGTTGGAGGAAAAGAGGGTGAGAGTGGGAGGTGGGGGAGAGGGAGATGGGAGAGGGAGTAGGGGAGAGAGAGAAAGGAAGGGGAGGGAGAGAAAGAGGGTGGGAGAGAGATAAAAGAGTGAGGGCAGGGAGGGAGAGAGAGAGGGAATGAGGGAGGGAGGAAGGGGGAGAGAGGGGGGGAGGGGAGAGAGAGAGGTGAGGGAGGAAGGAGAGATGGAGGATGGCCGTTGGGAGAGAAGGAGGGGGAGAGGGGGGAGGGAGATGGGAGAGAGATGGGAGAGAGGGAGAGAGAGGGGAGGGAGGAGGGAAAGGGAGAGAGGGGAGGGAGGGGATAGGGAGAAAACAGAAGGTAAACAGAAAACCTTATTTTAAACCCGGGCAAAGCCGGGTACTTGCAACTAGTATTATAATATAGTAATAACAATGTTTTATTCATGGTATTTGAGAAAGGAAATAATGAATTGCGTCCCATAACTTTAATCAAATGTGATTAATGTTGATTAGTTATACATCCCAAAAAGAGGACAACCAACACAAACATTGTTTCGTGTTTTGAATTATTATGTGGATTCCTCTTATTTGATCTAATTTGATAGACAATATAATGAAATCTCTAGACATAAGGTATTTATTTTATAGACTTGGATATTTAGGTGTAGGTCAAAGTTAATGTAATACAACTTGCTGATGACCATGGACTTTGGTGAGAAACTATATCTGTAGACAGAGTATTAAATATGGAAGTCTACATTAGACATCAGGGCAAAGTCTCAAAATATAACAACAACACAGAATATGTAAATATCCTCCTTGTTGCGTCCTAGGGAAACGTCTACCAAACATGTAAATATCCTCCTTGTTGCGTTCATATAACGTCTACCAAACATGTAAATATCCTCCTTGTTGTGTCCCTGTAACGTCTACCAAACATATGAAATATCCTCCTTGTTGTGTCCCTGTAACGTCTACCAAACATGTAAATATCCTCCTTGTTGTGTCCCTGTAACGTCTATAAACATGTAAATATCCTCCTTGTTGTGTCCCTGTAACGTCTACCAAACATGTAAATATCCTCCTTGTTGTGTCCCTGTAACGTCTACAAACATGTAAATATCCTCCCTTGTTGTGTCCCTGTAACGTCTACCAAACATGTAAATATCCTCCTTGTTGCGTTCATGTAACGTCTACCAAACATGTAAATATCCTATATTAGTTGTGTATGTTACTTGTGTAAGATAGTTGTGTATATTAGTTGTTTATGTTAGTTGTGTATGTTAGTTATGTATTGTATTCTTGTATATTTACTTGTGTATGTTAGGTGTAATTGTTAGGTGTATTTTACTTGTATATATTAATTGTATATGTTAGTTCTGTATTTTACTTCTGTATGTTACTTCACTAAACATGAGCTTTTTCATTGCACGAGGTGAGAATGCACACACATAAAATTACTGGTGTACTACTGGTGTTCTACTGGTGTACTACTTAACTGCTACTGATTACTACTTGTGTTCTACTGGTGTACTACTGGTGTTCTGCTGGTGTACTACTGGTGTACTACTGGAGTACAACTGGTGTACTACTTGTGTACTACTGGTGTACTACTGGTCTGCAATTGTACTACTGGTGTTCTACTGGTGTTCTACTGGTGATTTCTACTGGTGTACTGCTGGTGTGCTACTGGTGTACTACTGGTGTTCTACTGGTGTACTACTGGAGTGCTACTGGTGTACTACTGGAGTGCTACTGGTGTACTACTGGTGTTCTACTGGTGTACTACTTGTGTACTACTGGTGTTCTGCAGTTGTATTACTGGTGTACTACTGGTGTTCTACTGGTGTACTACTAGGTGTACTACTGGTGTACTACTGGTGTACTACTTGTATACTACTGGTGTTCTACTGGTGTACTACTGGTGTTCTACTGGTGTACTACTGGTGTTCTACTGGTGTACTACTGGTGTGCTACTAGTGTACTACTGGTGTTCTGCACTGGTGTTCTACTGGTGTACTACTGGTGTACTACTGGTGTACTAATGGTGTTCTACTGATGTACTTGTGACTGAGCATTAGTTTATTCTCAACGTTGTTCAAACCCCAATGGGCCATTTCTTTGTTCATACTGACAATCAAACGTTTCTTTACTGTTTGTTATGTAAGTTGCTATTTACCCGTGACTCTGGAACATATAGGCGTGTTCCATCATTGAATTTCACGTGTCATGATGACAAGTTAAATGACACATATTTTACACGTGAACATATTTTGCACATTTTGTACTGAGTATTCTTTAATAAATAAAAAAAAATATTTTAGACCATTTAGTCTTTATATAAAGTATTAGGTATGCATTATTCTTGACTTGTTGGTCTACAATATTGCTTGACATGTTGGTCTACAATATTCTTGACATGTTGGTCTACAATATTCTTGACATTTTAGTCTCCATAATTTTAGACAATTCTTCTATAATTTTCTAAATACACATTTCATTTAAAATAAATATGTTTATGTCTGCAAATCAACCACTTAATTATTTTTATAAGTTCTAGTTTTACAGAACTAATGACAGGTCATCCGTTCAGTGATTTGTCAAATGCACACCCGAAATTAACGGTCAGACGCACACAACAAACACAGAACATACTGAAACTTAATCAATAACAGTTGAACCAGGACTGAACAAGAATGCCAATGTCTCCAGTTGAATAAGTGATGTCTGTCAGGGCATGCAGTTTAAAGTGCAGACAGAAGGTTAACAGGAGTGGCCAAGTAAACCTCATTAGTTGGAGGGGGTGGGGGAGGTGATGGGTGGTTTCGATCTGTACCATGAATATTTAATGAGCTTTTCACTCTTTGTTGACGAGTTGATGATGACAACTTTTATCTCATGGTAAAAAGTGAATGAAATAACAGACAATTTGTGAGAGGGCATTAAAGATCAACCTCTTATGTCCAGACCCAAGAGGTGGGTAAACTTTTTGAATCGCGGCCACAAGGGTTCTTAAATTTCTGAGATAGGCCGCACCAAGAGCAGATAGATGAATAAGGACGAACAGTTCATACTAAATGAAATTAAATAAATAACGAAGTCGACGGTGAACTTGACTCACATGCAAAGGGTACAGGGCTCGATCCTTGGTAAAGCCAAAAATATTTGCCTGTGACTTAGAGTAGATTGGCGCCACCAAGTCTGGCCTGTGACTTAGATAAAAGATTGGCGTCACCAAGTCTGGCCTGTGACTTAGATAAAAGATTGGCGTCACCAAGTCCTGGCCTGTGACTTAGAGAGTAGATTGACATACCAGATCTGGCCTGTGACTTAGAGAGTAGATTGACGCCACCAGTCTGGCCTGTGACTTAGATAAAAGATTGGCCGCCACCAAGTCTGGCCTGTGACTTAGATAAAAAGATTAGCGTCACCAAGTCTGGCCATGACAGATAAAAGATTGGCGTCACCAAGTCTGGCCTGTGACTTAGATAAAAGATTGGCGCCACCAAGTCTACAACCTGTGACTTAGATAAGATTGGCAACCACCAAGTCTATAAGCCCACATAAAGAACGTATGAAATCATGTCAAAGAACATATCGTTCGAAAAAAAAAATTGATTAATTAATTTAAACGTCCTTTGTCTGAATGATTGGACAGGAACGGGGCCGAAATAAACAGCCTGGCAGGCCTATAGCCAGCGAGCCTGAATTTCCCCATGTCTGGTCAAGACTATTGGGACACGTTTACTATAGTCTTCTAAACTGTGAATGAGCAACAAATAATCCCGAAAATCTTCCTTCAAATTGCCTCAGTGCAACAAATGTTCATTAATGACCGCATTACTGGCACTTTAGTCCGTACAAATATGGTGCATTCAAGTTGAGTACAAAAGAATTATTTTAAGAATAACATTCAATCTCTTCAATGTTTTCAATATTTGAAAGAACTCAAATTATTTACGTTTTACCAATTATTTTTTTTTCGTTTTTTTTGTAATTGGGAAATATCTCGCCCTTCTACTGGCTTGTCGCCACTTCTACTAGCTTAGCTCGCCCTTCTACTAGCATGTCACCCTTCCACTGTATGCCTTCACTACTAGCATGTCTCTCTTCTACTAGCATGTCGCCCTTCTACTGGCATGTCGCCCTTCTACTAGCATGTCGCACTTCTACTAGCATGTCGCCCCTTCCACTGGCATGTCGCCCTTCTACTGAACAGGTCGCCCTTCTACTAGCGTGTCGCCCTTCTACTAGCGTGTCGCCCTGCTTTTAGCGTGTCGCCCTTCTACTAGCTGCTTTTATGTCTAGCTTTTGTCAACTCTGCATAATCTCGCGTGCAAACATAATCCCATAAACTAAATCCTACATTCCACCCCATAATGTTTCAATGTATAATTATGACATGATGTTGACTGTGTAGACACTAGAGTTATTCTGCTCAATAGAATGACGTTGGGTTGCATCAACAACACCACTGGCAGGGTGCTCTGAATGTTGTGAACATAAACTTGCTCTCCCATCCTGTAGAAACATCACTGCCAACTGGGCATGCCTGCATCGATTTTGTCATCGTCATAAGGCCAGTGTAAGGGGGAGGACACGGTATGATGCCAGTTAGTAGAAATAATGAAGTGAACTGTCTTCTTGTATTGATTGGAATGCTGCTCGCTACTTGGGGGAAGTAGATGTCATCGTGTCACACATCAGAGGGTTGTCTTGTAATGGCATGTGATGATATGTCATAGTAGGCAGTGTTATGTGCAAATGACCAGTGTGTAGCGACTGGCACTTTATGTCAGTGTATTGAACGTCATATCTCACACAATATGTTATGTCACTGTGTGTGAAATATTGTCTCATTTTTTCACACAGTTTGTTGTAATAATTAGGTGTGAAGCGGTGCCGACATTTATTTTAAAATTCAACAAGATTTTAGTGTAAATGTAAGACTGATGAGCCATGGCAGCAGGTCACATGTTTTAAGGATAAACTCTGTTCTACAATCATATACATATATATATATATATATATATATATATGTATATATCAGATACATACAGTATGTTAGCTCCACTGTTTAGTATTAGCTCATATGACTTCCACTTTTAAGTAACTAGTTATGTCGTACTTCATCAAACTTCATAATTTTAAGACTACAGGGTAAATGCCTCTCTAATTTTTTCCATAAAAAATAACGATTAACTTACTTTCTCAAGGACAGTCTGTTAGCTATTGATTGTTTCAATTTATCCGTATACAAGGACACAGCCAATTATTGGCTATGTACCCCCATTTAAATATTATTGACGTCATACAATAAATACCCCTTTGTCATGGGGCTAAGATATGTTATTATATTACGAGCATCGGTGAAAGATGGCGGACTTTAAGGACCCTCTTACAGGGTGAAGGAGTGGCAGGACTTTAAGGACCTTCTTACAGGGTGAAGGGTGGCAGGACTTTAAGGACCCTCTTACAGGAGGAGTTATTGTCTTGAGGAAGGATCCCCCCCCATCAATGTTTGTCACAAGGCACCAATGTTGTTAGCTTCGCCCCTGTGATGGAGTTATGCATTGTACCAGATAGACACATCAACTAGTGCCATGTCCAGTAACATAGTCTATTACAACATACGCTGTACGACCGACCCAGTTTAGCTAACGTTATTATTAGGGATGTGACGGAGCTGATGAAAATCCACATCCGTCGGATTTGGATTTGGCAAATATAAATCCTCCGGATTCAGATACGGATTCGGATTTGAGTCAGCATAGCTAAAGGGAGTATACCAAGGTGTCAGTCCCGTGCCATCCCCACCCACCCCACCCCCATACATGGGCGTCGCTAGGGAATTTTTCAAGGGAGGCAGAAATTCCAGGGGGGCAAATAACAACTTTATGACATTTTTTTTTTTAAATGTAAGGGGGGAGCAAATGCCCCCCACTTGCCCCCCCCATGAATACGCCCATGCCCCCATATATATATATATATATATATATATATGTGTGTGTGTGTGTGTGTGTGTTAAATCTATATATAATTCCAAATCTTTTAAATCATTTCAAATGTCATTCCAAATCATTCCAAATCGTTCCAATTGTAATTCCAATTCATACCAAACCATTCCAAATCATTCAGAATGGCATTCAAATCGTTTCAAATGTCATTCAAATTATTTCAAGCAATCATTCCAACTCGTTTAAAATCATTCCAAACGTCATTCCAAGGTCATTCCAACTCATTCCAAATGTCATTTAACTCATTCCAAAAAACATTCTTCCAACTCATTCCAAATTATTTCAAATGTCATTTCAACTCACTCCAATTGGTCACACATAACCAGCTTTTCGCCATTCAATCCGGCCATCCACTCCGCCATTCCAATCCACACATATCCATTCCAAGGTTCGAAAGCTAGGATGAAAACGGTGTTTGGCGTGAGGGTGTATCTAAACATCGTTCGACCAAACACGACGTCTAATCTATAGACCTTTCTCATAAAAGTAGTCCCCTTACTGAATTGTTTGTTTAGAGGGGCTGATTTACACTTCCGGTACCAATTAATGTACTTGAATTTGCGAATAATAAATTTCTGTTGGCGCTATTCTTTTAATTTTAATCATGAAAATCAAATAATCAAAATATAATATATTTTTCAGTGTGATTATTTATTATTATCTTAAATGTTAAAAACTATAACAATGTTTTTCTGATTTTTAATACTATACGATATAATTTTTATAATTAAAGATATTCTCTTTAACACTAGTGTATGCTCTCGACATTTGAATCTTAATATTTTAATGGGCTGTCTGTAAACAGTTAGGCATGTGTTTAATGCAAGCAACTTCAACTCAGTAAAAAAGTACAATTGTATACCAATGTATAAAGTTGACATTTTGAATATGACTCAATGTAGTCCGACTTCCTTGACCAAAAGGCTATGTTTTTTGTTAATTTGTCATTTTCAAACATTTGTATCTGGCTGTACATATATAAATTCCCTTCTCGCAAAAAATCACCAGATATTTTCATTTTAAAAAATATTAAATAAGTAACATATTTTATTATAATATCATATGTTTTTCCTTTTACCTGTAAATTATGAGGAAGGTTCGTGATTTTTCTGGCTTCTATAGCATCTCGCTGATAGTTTGACTACATTTCCTAGTGTAGAGCTAAGGTCTGTAACTGTATATTGTTTATTTAAGAAAAATAACACATTGACCAACATCCTCAGCATAATGAACAGTGGCGCAACCGGGGGAGCTTGAGCCCCCAGACCAAATAATCAATACATATTTTACTATATAAAGTTACTAAAAGCTGTTAAACTGTCTTTTTTCAATATACGAGCCCCCCCCCAGCACTTTTCGCTGGTTGCACCACTGAATATGAGGTAGTAGTTTCAAACCTTTTACTACCGAGTTTTAATTACTATCTATCGCACAATATATGCTAACCAAAAATATATTGTTTTAACAATCATGGTTAAATAATATAATGTACAACGAGCATGGGCGTATCTATCCCTAAACAGGTAACCAGCCCCGTAGCGTGAAAATTCTACAGCAGGGGCCAGACATTTCTTTACAGCAGGGGGCAAGGCAATAACAGGGGTGGGGGCAGGTAATACATTTTTTACTAAGTAGAGCAAATAAGCAGGGCCCGGCCTCCCTGCCCCCACACGCTACGGGCCTGCTGGTAACCCTAATCTCGTCAATAATAAAAATTTTAAACTAACAATTTTACTGTAAAATGTAACTGTTCATGTCATGGACATACTTCTCAGAAAGTATTTGTAACCCTTCGTAACTTCTCTCTCTGATATCAGGATATTTTGTGACTTTAAAAACTTGTCAACATCACAAAAATTAAATTTTGGTATTAAATTTAAAATCATTTTATCATATATTAGACAAAAAAAGTAGGAAAAAAATCGAGCTAAGTATTAATCAAGTATAAACAAAGCGACCGGAAGCCCATTATAACCCTTTCACAAAGACAGCTTTTGCGCAGGAATACAAGTGAAAAGGTCTATGGACAGCTGAGTAAGGGTCCAAGGTTTAGTTTTATCTGTTTTCTTTATTTCAAGGTTTTCGAAAGTCTCTAGGTTTTTAATTTTAGTTACGATTTCCCACGCCCGTGTTTGATCTGAAAACGGTAATTTTACAAATTCAAATCCGACATTAGATTCAGACTTGCTACGTCGAAGTTCGAATGTCGTCGGCGAATTTGAACTTCGTCACATCCCCCTAGTTATTATATTTTTGTTTTGCCAAATACATATGTCTCACAACAAGTATGAGTACAGTATTGTATTCATTAGTACAGTATACAGTCATGTGTCTCTATAACACATTATTAGTACACGCATGTCTCAGTCACTCAAGTTTCAGTAAAGTTATGTATCTAGTGGTACGGTATCAGTGTGTTCTCACGTATCCTGTAGTACAGTATCAGTGTATACTCACGTATCCTGTGGTATAGTTTCAGTGTATACCCATGTATTAAGTGGTACAGTATTAGTGTATAATCACGTCTCTAGTGGTACAGCTTCTGTGTATACTCACGTATTAACTGGGTGTTTGTTTTCTAGGGTCAAGTCAGGTGATAATATAATGTCAGCTCGAAGATATCTTCGGAGAATGCATATTATAATATAAACATACAGAGTGCACGTTCTTGTCTGTCACTGTTCTGTAATTCACAAAATGAACGTTCTTGTCTGTCACTGTTGTGTAATTCACAAAGTGAACGTTCTTGTCTGTCACTGTTGTGTAATTCACAAAGTGAACGTTCTGGTCTGTCTCTGTTGTGTAATTCACAAAGTGAACGTTCTTGTCTGTCACTGTTGTGTAATTCACAAAGTGCACGTTCTTGTCTGTCACTGTTCTGTAATTCACAAAGTGCACGTTCTGTTCGACCTGTGGGCAAAGTATGACCCGTAGGCTAACCCCCAGGCCCGCCAGTCATTTCAGACTGAAGCAACATAACTAGGCAATATATGTTGTGAAGTTTACATGTAATCTATATCACTTTATGTGTAAATATCAATCTGTTCTTTATCTGGCCATCTGGTCAAACGACTTGACCCAAAATATTTTTTACCAGACCTTGCACCATCCTTAATGTCTTTGTTTTCGCTGATCTACCACTCACCAAAGTCACCATCCAAGTTCATGCGACCCCACCCCCCTACACCGGCCATACTAAGATAACTCAAGTGGACTCACCTCAATATCCTGCCCCCCCCCCCAATGTATAAATTGTAATTTTGATTTCATCAAATTATTTTTAATGAAATTTCGATCAAGTCCATTCATTTCCATAGGCACCCCACCCCCCCTCCCTCTCCCCTAACCTCACGGGGAAAGAGGAAAGGGGGGAATGTTAAAAGCTAGCCGATGCCTTTTTGTAGTTTATTTGAGAGAAAAAGATTGACAGAGATAGTCTGTTTGAGAGAGAGTCTGAGTATATTAGAGAGAGTGAGTATGTAAGAGAGAGAGAGAGAGAGAGAGAGTCTCACTGAGAGATAGAGAAGGAGATAGAGAGAGAGATTTATCACATGTACCACCACTGCTGGTTCCACTCAAACAGATTTATTCTTTCAAAAACCATAACGAGCCGAGGTTCTCTCTATTTGCTCGCCGGCTTCCCCCCCCCCCCCCCCAATCCCGTCCTTTTTTTTTCTTTTACTTTCATTCCACCTCCTCCCCCCCCCTCCCCACCCTCCATCCTTTAACAATAAGAAATTTATGAGAATGGTCCTTGACCTTCATCCAATCTGCTCATTTATCACACTCACCCCATTAGCCGAGATGGGAGGCTGGCGAAGGGCATGTAACTCTCATTCGTTCCTCTTCATTACGTTTTCTAGTTTTTTCTTCTTCTTCTTCTAGTCATTCACTCCCCTTTCATCCCCCCCCCCCCACACCCTCAAACCTCCTTCAGCCCGGGCCTAACTTCTTCATTCTTCTTACATCTTGTTTAGACCTCAAGAAAATACCCGCCCCCCCCCACACACACACCCCTCAGCTCCAGACACCAATTTCATTTTCTCACATGGTCACTTTGTTTATCTCAGACTTCATGGTTGTTTCTTTTTTTTTTTTAAATCGAATTTTGGACTTTTGATAAATGTCCCGTGGTGTCCTCTTGACCTGTTCACCATCTAACATCAGGTCTTAAACCTCTGGAGGTGGGGTTGGGGTGGGGGGGTCTATTCAGATGATTGTTTCCAGCAGACGGCACACTTTCATAGAGAGGAAGGAAACAGGAATCAGTCACAGTGTATCAGTTAAATAACTTTACAAACTATCTATACATGTGTGTGTGTGGGGGGGGGGGGGGAATAGTTTCAATATTCTTTGGTTTGTTCTTAGCTGGTTGAGTGTAGGATGTGATGATGGTGTTGCTGTTGGCGATGATGTGCTGATGGTGTTTTTTTGATGATGGGCTATACGTCTTGGCGAGGATGTGCTAATAATGTGTCGATGATATCCCGATAATGTGCTATGATGTCCCAATGATGTGCTGATGTGGCGAGGTTATGCTAATGAAGTCCTGATGATATGTTGATGATGTGCTGATGATGTCCCTATGACATTTCTATGATGTTCCAATGATGTGCTGATGATGTCCCTATGACATTCCTACGATGTTCCAATAATATGCTAATTATGTCCCTATGATGTCCCAATGATATGCTTATGGTGTTCATATGATGTACCAATGATATGCTGATGGTGTCCCTATGATGTCCCAATGATGTGCTGATGATGTCCATATGATGTTCCAATGATGTGCTGATGATGTCCATATGATGTGCCAATGATGTGCTGATGATGTCCCTATGATGTTCCAATGATGTGCTGATGATGTCCCTATGATGTCCCAATGATGTGCTGATTATGTCCATATGATGTCCCAATGATGTACTGATGATGTCCCTATGCTGTTTCAATGATGTGCTGATGATGTCCCTATGATGTTCCAGTGATATGCTGATGGTGTCCCTATGATGTTCCAATGATGTGCTGATGGTGTCCCTATGATGTCCCAATGATAAGCTGATGATGTCCCTATGATGTCCCAATGATAAGCTGATGATGTCCCTATGATGTCCCAATGATAAGCTGATGATGTCCCTATAAAATGGCCAGGATGTCACTAACAAGCTGAAATGGAAGCAGACAAGCAACATGCGGATGTATTTTTTTCTCCTCCTCCCCCCCCCCTCCACCTCTAGGGACTAAACAAATGTTTTGATACATTTGTATTCTTTCCTGAATCACTTCCATCCCCTGTCCCCAACCCATGCCTTACCCACTACTCTCACACACACACACAAACGCACACATACTCCAGATCGATGTTAAGTTCATCGTCTGTACCTGACAATATCATTTGGAGCAGACGGATGAACGTTTTGGGACAACAAGTGACGTTCTTTTGGCGCCATGTTGGAACTGCTTCGAAAAAAGAATGTACTTTTACATAGGTCATATAAAGTACCGCCATTTTGCTCAGCCTGGAATCAAAACTAAGATAGATTGTTACCATCACCAACACTCAGAGTATTTTAGTGCTTAGTACCATTGGCATTTGTTGTATCTAGTAACCTACATATTTTATTGATCCCTTTTAACATGTTCTGACCTTTAAGTATTCATATACTGATACATAATAATTGTTCATCAAAATTATTAGTTCTATTATATTAACTAATTATTTTTTTTACCTAATTAAATTACATTAAAAATAATCACCCAGTCTATTGTGCAAGTATTGGATAAATGTGGCACGAGGTTTTATTACACGTTATCTTGCTTTAATTAAATAGTACAATGATATTTTTGTGTCCTCGGTAGTATAGTGGTAAGTATCCGGGGTTCGATTCCCCGCCGGGGAGAAGATTTTTTTTTTGTCATTTCCTGTGCTCATTTTTTTTTTTATTTATTTAGGAATTTAAATGTCCATCATAATGATTTCATTGATTATTTGAACGAAAACTGATCGATATAATTAGTTTTATTACTGCTATGGACTGCTATGTGTTGTGTTGCTATGTACTGCTATGTGTTGCTATGTACTGCTATGTGTTGCTATGTACTGCTATGTGTTGTGTTGCTATGTACTGCTATGTGTTGTGTTGCTATGGGCTGCTATGTGTTGTGTTGCTATGGGCTGCTATGTGCTGCTATGTACTGCTATGTGTTGTGTTGCTATGTACTGCTATGTATTGCTATGTATTGGTATGTACTGCTATGCGTTGATATGTACTGCTATGTGTTGCTATGTACTGCTATGTACTGCTATGTACTGCTATGTGTTGCTATGTACTACTATGTACTGCTATGTACTGCTATGTACTGCTATGTGTTGCTATGTACATAGTTCAACTTAGACCGAGGGACACAAAGAATAAAAAACAAGAGTACACACATTGTTATCGTCGCTATGTTATATCCGAATTCTAAAGTCCCCCCGGGCCCCAGCTTGAGGGTAGGCCCCAAAAAAAAATTTTACGTACAATATCAAGTACATTATCTCATGTCGTGGTGTCGAATGTCAAAGTGCAGTGGCCCCCAAAAATGCCAAGCCCCCCGCCCCGGTTCGGCACTGGAATAACCCAAATATTTGAAACAATAGGGGTCACAACTGTAGACATCTCACGAATTAACAGCTACAGATGACATCAATGAAATATTTCTTGCAGGTGTAAACTTAAGTACTATGTTGGTTACTCAGGCTGACCAAGTCACTGACAGCCCTTTGGCGAAAAAATAAGGTCTGCATTGCTGCTTTCTAGTCTTCTTGGTGTCTGCCTATCTGTATCTCTGGTGTCTGCCTATCTATCTCTCATGTAGCCAAAAACCTGTTACATTCAAACTTTATTTTCAACTTTTGACAAAAACATAATAATTATTAACGTCAATGCTGATGTTTAAAACTTCGAAAATCATAAGGAAATAACAAACAAAACAAAAAAAAAATACTGACCAAAATTGTCTCATACCGAAACACGTATACCCACACACAAATGAGTTTTTATAAAAGCTCCAAAACTTCCTGTCAGCACCAGGTATCCTGCGCTGTAACCTCCATCTTCCCACCAGCACTAGCCTATATCAAATTAAAGTCCGTGACAAGATTATCTTAATGAAGACGTTATCGGCGGACGCCTCATTATCTCTACAACCGGTTCTTGAGAGGTTGATTTTTTTTCCTTATCTTTCTCGTAGCTCAGCCTCCCCCTACCCGCTGAGTTTTTAGTCACTATATACCAAATGTACTATCATTGGAGGACATAAAAACTGTTACTCAAGACAGGAGTTGGTGGGGAGGGTGGGGTGGTAGGTAGTCCTCAATACTCGGCAGGCTGGGTTTATCTTAATATCGGCTGGGTTTATCTTAATAAAAAACAATTACGTCGTCTTTCTTTGGTTGCTTTTGTTTTGTTTTTTTTCTCTTTCGCTCCTGAGTTGTTTTTCAACTTTGCTGGGTTTTTTGCTTTGTTGATTTTCTAGGTTGACAGTTCAAAATATTATAAAACGTAAGAATGATTTTAATGAATAAACTAATCTACTCTTCCCAACCCATCTTTCAAATTGTATTATCAATTTAAAAAAAAATGGACCCCCCCCCCTTTCGGCTCCCTAGTTTCTCCCGAACCCAACCATGTACCCGTATTCAGAGATGAGCGGACAGCGGACGCGTCCGCTTGCGGACGCAGATCCGCAGTCTTTTCCGAATCCACGGACTGACAGCGGACGCTTCGTATGGTTAAGTTGCGGACTCGCGGACTGACGCGGATCTTCGCGCCCTTGCCTATAATAATTCAGTTTTAATAGATACTTTACTTATTCGTAAACTTTTGCCACTGAATCTGAAAATAAATCAATAAATAAAAGTGGCTTTTTGAAGAATAAAATTCAGAGAGGGATGTTAAACAGGGTTGATAACATTAATGTTAAAACATCTAAAAAAAATATCATTGATAGAAATCCATGGACGGACGCGGACGCTAAATTTCAAGATCCGCACACCTCTGACCCGTATTCCATAATAGAATAAAGCTTCAATGCTTATTATTTATCACAAATTGTGAACAAATTGGACGCATTGTCACAATGACCGCAAAAATATGCAGCAACGAGAAGTGGGGAATGTGCCCCCTCACAGGGCGTCGAACTAATGAGGGGCGTCGAATTTGCGAGGGGCGTTGAAATAGCGTGGGTTGTCAATATTATGAGAGTTGTCACATTAGTTGGGGGCGTCACATTAGTTGGGGGCGTCACATTAGTTGGGGGCGTCACATTAGTTGGGGGCGTCACATTAGTTAGGGGCGTTACATTAGTTTTGGGCTTTGAATAAGTGAGGGGGCGACGAGTTAACATTATGAATCATTCGTTTACATGAGTTAACATTATTAATCATTCGTTTACACGAGTTAACATTATGAATCATTCGTTTACACGAGTTAACATTATGAATCATTCGTTTACACTTATCTGATCTAGAGTAAAATTAATTCATGCGGGAGGTGTGTCACGGGGAGTGACACAATGGCTTTCTAAGGCTTTATAGATGTGATGTTGTTTCTTTGTTTGTTTGTTTTACACATACATTGTATTGATCATTGTACATTTGTTACTGTATTCTCATGATATAATACA
Source organism: Bulinus truncatus (assembly GCA_021962125.1). Taxonomy (NCBI): domain Eukaryota; kingdom Metazoa; phylum Mollusca; class Gastropoda; family Planorbidae; genus Bulinus; species Bulinus truncatus. Next base: position 4,416,902 of record JAGDYQ010000039.1, read on the forward strand.
GTGGAGATGTTTGACCTGTTACATTGTATGGGAAATACGTAGGAAACAATGGTTACATCTCTAGTTCTGTTCTGCTTTTTTGTTGTTTTTAAAAAGAAGAACATGAAATGTCAGAACACGTGACACGTTTACTAGGTAGATTATAATACAGTGTGACATTTTTACGAGGTTCACTTGTCACGAAGAAGATTTTTAAAGTTTGTGTAACTATGAAATTTCAATTAGGCCAATGTATTAAAACTTTGAGGTGGTGGGGCGGGCTATTTGGAGGTTGTGTGTGGATGTCAGGTGAAACAGCACGCGCGGGGGTGAGGGTTGTGCTGGGGGAGGGGTTGGGGGGCTGGGGGGGGCTGGCGGTTCGGAAGATTTCTGATACCGAAACACGAATTTTAATCTGTAATGTCACATTGTGACACAAAGTCCACAGATACAATCTAAAAAAAAAATATTTAATAGGTTTAACAAAAAAAAAGTGGCATTTTGTCATATGGTGGGATGGGAGGACATTTAGCATATTGTAATGAAACTCACACACACTCACACACACTCACATTCACACTCAAACTCACACTCACTCATACACACTCTCACACACTCACACTTACACACGCTCACACTTACACACTCAGACACACACACTTACACACACGCACTCACACTCTCACACATTCACACTCACACAAACTCACTCACACACATTCACACACACACACTCACAAACACACACTCACACACTGACACACACACTCACAGTGAGAGGAGAGAGAGAGTGAGAGAGATAATATGTGTGTGTAAGTGTGTGTTTGTGTGTGTGTGTGTGTGTGAGTGTGTGTGTGAAGTTTTATCTAGAATCTCTCCTCGGTTATAGAAATACTGACACTATAAGTACGAATCTAAGACTACTCAAGGCCGCCATGTTTGTGTACACGTTTTAAAAATAGAACTAAACGTTTGAGAAAAAAAGTCATCTGTGAGATTTGGGGAACAAATTTATTTCAAGAGTAGCATTGTCAGAATTATTTTGAATTAAACAAGTGAATGTTCTAACAAGTGAATGTTCTAACAAGTGACTGTTCTAACAAGTGACTGTTCTAACAAGTGAATGTTCTAACAAGTGAATCTTATCTTTGTAAGAAGATATTTGATTGTTGGTTTTTTTTTCGTCAGTTTGAGACTGTCTCATTTAATGTCTTATTTAATGTCTTATTCCAAATTGAAATTATTTTTCAGGCAGTACGACAATTATATTATAGTAATTATTGCATTTAAATTCTTTTTTTTACGTATTTATTAAATGTGTTTGCTACTCACACCCATACTTTGAGAGTCTGGCGTAGACTAAATCTAATGTGTTTGCCAATCTTGAAAGATTTGAACTTAATTGCCCGCGAGGAACAATTGTACCATAAAAAAAACAACAAATTGTTGAATAACAAACGAAGCTTTACCAATTATCTCCCCCCCACCTTACCCCAGTTGTCCCTCTTGTTTTCAGAAATAAATTCACAACATACAAAACAAACAGTCATATTTAAAAAGAAAACAATAAATTACGACATTTAAAAAAAAAAAAAAACAACATAAAATCGTGCTACCCAAGGGATGAAAACAAAGTGTTCGATTGATCGATCGGTTGATAAACCTGGTGCATGGGGATAAGTAAACAATACCTCCGCGGTGAGGAAAGGGGGTGGGGGGGAGGGGAGAATGGGGGTGGGGGGGGGGGGAGAGGAAGCGATGCTCTATTTGACACTGTGGTTTCTTATTCCGATCGCTAGCGTTGCTGGAGTCTAGTGACGTTGGCAGCAATCACAGGCCCATTACGCAGGACCGAAGTGTGTGTGCGCGTGAGCGGGGGGGCTGTATGTGTGTGTGTGTGAGGGTGAGATTGTGTGTGTGTGTGTGTGTGTGTGTGTGTGAACGACGTGTGCTGTGAAGCTGTTAGATGTCGGCAGCGGATTAGTTGGTAATGACAGCCTCAAATGGTATATTATTGTATACAATCACTCGGACATGAAACAGTGTAATTGAACGTTTGAAGTTGAAGTCGTCTCCATTGTAAGTCCTAATAGTTTATATCATTGTGCACCTCAATGAACCAGTTGTACTTGATGTTAAGATATGTGGGTCCACAAGGTGAGCCATTAAATTAACAGCTATTGAATGTATGTACCGCAGACAGATAGATAGATAGATAGATAGATAGATAGATAGATAGATAGATAGATAGATAGATAGGTAGGTAGGTAGGTAGGTAGGTAGATAGATAGATAGATAGATAGATAGATAGATAGATAGATAGATAGATAGATAGATAGATAGATAGATAGATAGATAGATAGATAGATAGATAGATAGATAGATAGATAGATAGATAGATAGATAGATAGATAGATAGATAGATAGAGCTACGGACAGTTAATAGATTAATTAAACTATAAATATAGGTAATTACAAAAAGTAGGATTTGTGTTCTGTTAGTCCCTATTTCGTTTCAATCCTATCCTGAAGTTGAAACATTTTTAATGTTATAATTTCAATGTGATAAAACATAAATTAGCTAATGTCTAAGGAAGAACCAAATATTATAAAATCGTCTCACGTCACTGGTTTGATCTGTATTATTATTTTTTTATTTACATAGACTGAAAATGTCTGGGCGTTTCTGTCTATCTCGATATCGGTTTGTAGCTTTCAAAAAAATAATATATTACACCTGATAAGGTGACCGCATCTTATATCAAACACCTTCCCCACCCACAGACTCCCCCCACCCCCTGTAGCTGCCCAAACCAGCGCTGCATTCTCTGGTAAGTCAGTTCATATGACTAGTCCGCTTCTTCTTCCCCCCCCCCTCCCCTTTTTCCTGCATGCACTGACCTTTGACTCTCCTCACCGATTACCATCGTTCATAGGTGGCAACATCAATTTTGAAAAACAAAAATTTGAACGTTTTGGTGATGACAAAGGTAACGTGAAAAGGTAATGCTGACGAGGATGGATAGTTGGGCAGGTAAGGTGACGAATCCTTCCCCCCCCCCCTCTACTTCTGCGCCTTCCCTCCTTGATATGTCGACTCGTTACTCAGGTGTGGTGCTGTAATACCCCGGATGTCATCTGTTTACTTTATCAAGGTGTGGGTGAGTCATATGCTGGTAAGTGTGTCACTAAACGTATAAAATATGGCTCGATACCAACATGAGTTTAAACTGTCATGGGGTCCCAAATGTAGTCCTTGATACTAGCATGTAATTAAACTGTCATCCCCCCCAATCGTTGATACTAGCATGAGTTTATTGTCCTGGGGCCCCCCATATAGTCGTTGATACTAGCGTAAGTTTAAACTGTCCTGGGCCCCCCATATAGTCGTTGATACTAGCATGAGTTTAAACTGTCCTGGGCCCCCCATATAGTCGTTGATACTAGCATAAGTTTAAACTGTCCTGGCCCCCCATATAGTCGTTGATACTAGCATGAGTTTAAACTGTCCTGGGGCCCCCATATAGTCGTTGATACTAGCGTAAGTTGAAACTGTCCTGGGCCCCCCATATAGTCGTTGATACTAGCATGAGTTTAAACTGTCCTGGGGCCCCCCATATAGTCGTTGATACTAGCATAAGTTGAAACTGTCCTGGGCTCCCCATATAGTCGTTGATACTAGCATAAGTTTAAACTGTCCTGGGGGCCCCATGTAGTCGTAAATAATAAAATATTTCAGGTCATAATAACTTGATCTTGAGAAAAAATGAAAAGTGTGTGTGTGTGTGTGTGTGTGTGTGGAGCGGGGGAGATGTTATGATTGCTTATGTTTTACAATCAACTCCACCAACGGCTCTGCAGCATGTTGACGGCTCCGACTTGCTCCAATCGAATCTGCTCTCTAATCGAACCGTCCACCTGCGTACACATTCACACGTTCCTCACCTACAAGTGTTATGTTCATATTCAGCTTGGACTATTGGTCAAGTCCTATTGAAATTAATCTTGGACCAATTCTTCGCCCCTGTACTACACCCCCCTTCCCATTCCTAGATGTCCAATGTATCAATGAGTGCACATTATTATCACTGGTCAGAACTACAGTTTCTCATTTGTAAGATAATTCCCAGACTATAGCCCCCCTCCCCAAGAAAAGTTACGCACTGGACAAATAAAAAAAAAAAGTGCGCAAATAGAAAACACGAACCTGATTAGTCCACGATACATGAGTATAACTGTTTTTCAATAGTTCAGTCACTATGTAGAGAAATCTATTTTTAGTCCAAATTAGCCCCCTTTTCTTTTTCCAACTGGACATGTGTACAAAGTTATGTCCATCTTCTCGTGATGTTTGATGTTTCCTTGGTAACGAGACGTCCATTTCAGGGGTTGGTGTGAATAATTTGATCATTTATTGAGTCGTAGTGATATGTTCTAGATCGCCTTCATGTCCGAGAATTTAGCCAGAGGCTGATGTGTTAAAATTAGTCTGCTGTCAGTGTGCTGTGTTAAAATTAGAGACTGCTGTGTTAAAATTAGAGGCTGCAGTGTTAAAATTAGAATCTGCTGTCAGTGTGCTGTGTTAAAATTAGAGACTGCTGTGTTAAAATTAGAGGCTGCAGTGTTAAAATTAGAATCTGCTGTCAGTGTGCTTCACCGGCGGCGGAACGAAATATTTTAAGCGGGGCAAGCCAAAATTCAAGGCGGGGGGGGGGGGCCGCCGCCCCCCCTTGAAAATTTAAGGAGGGGCAAGACAAAATATGACCGAAAGACAAATTTTACCCCCTTAATTCTATAATAGAATATAGTAATTCTGTAGCAAGTATATAATCGATATTATTAAAAAATAATATATTAAAAAAGATAAAAATGAACATGGAGCACTTCTGTCGTCAACTGATTCGTAATGTCAGTTTGTTTACAAATTTAATAGTGAAATTAGATCAGAAAATTACTGATAATTATCATGAATGATGATGAATATGAAACCGGAGACGGGAAACTCAATCAACAAAAAGTAATTTATGAAAAGATAATAAATAATTGTATTTTCTTTAAAAATTACATTTGCCGTCATTCGGTAGATGGCAATACTTCTCTATACTTATAAGACGCGTTTTCTATCTGTCTGTCTGTTCCCTTAAAACTCAAGATCCAGACAACCAAATAACGTGAAATTTGATACACGCAGTGGCACAACCGGAGGGGGGGGCAGGGGGCTTGGGCCACCCCCCGACCAAATCATCAATACATAATTTACGTTATAAAGTTACAAAAAAGACTGTCAAAATGTCTTTTTTCACTATGTGAGCCCCCCCCCCCCCAGCATTTTTTGCTGGTTGCGCCACTGGGTACACGTCCACAAAATTACATGGGAAATGTTCTTAAACAGGTTTCGTTCCATCTCAATGGGTACTTTAATTGTAATTAATTATTTTGGATATCAGAGACATGAAAATTGGAAAACTTTTACCCCGATTTCAGGTTTTACGAGCTTCTCTCCCACATAGCTAACTTCCTATAAATATGATCGGTACGGGGAACCAAATATCACATTACTTACTTCATTATTACATTCCATTCCTTCATCCATAGGAATTGTCATCTTTTGATACAGTCATGCCTAAGAGAGAGTGAGAGGGAGAGAGGGAGGGAAAGAGGGAGGGAGGGAAAGAGGGAGGGAGAGAGAGAGGGAGGGAGGGAGACAGGGAGGGAGATGGAGGGGAGAGAGAGGTAGGAGGGAGAGGGAGGGAAAGAGGGAGGGAGGGGACGGGAGGGAGAGAGAGAGGAACTGCCAAAAATGTTGTGTATCACATTGCTTTAAGATAAATGTACCCTTTTATTTCAATTTGCATGCAAATAAACCCTTTTTACGCGTCTTATTTTAAATCTTAATTAAACGTCAAATTACGCTTCTTAAATAAACAGAAAACATTATTTTAAACCCGGGCAAAGCCGGGTACTTGCAACTAATTTTAAAATATGCCACAACAACTCTCAATAATGTGATTACTGTAAAATGTCAATTAATTATAATTTCTTTTAAATATTAAATTTAAGAAATAGATCAAATGAATTATGAAAATGAAAATGATACATATAAACTAAAATGAATTACAAAGTTAAAAAAGTTAAAATTTTAGGGGGTGGGGGGCTGACTGGAAATTCAAGGGGGGGGCGCCGCCCCCCTTAAAAGTTTTAGGGGGGGCCGTTGCCCCCCTGCCCCCCCTGCTCCGCCGCCAGTGGGCTGCTTTCAGTGTGCAGTTTTAAAATTAGAGGCAGCAGTGTTTAAGTCAAAGGCTGCTTGTTACAGCTTGTTTAACTCTTACGCTGCTGTATCAAAGACAGAGGCTGCTTGTTAAAGAGACGGCTCCCGTATTCAGGTCAGAGGCTGCTATTTTCTAGACGACAGCCCATGAGTTTAAACTGTCCTGGGGCCCCCAGCCTCTATACGACAGCCCATACCTGGATTACCTACTGCTTCGCGCGCATTTCGATTGACAGTCTGTCAGCATGCTGCAACGGTTTGTTAGTTTTAAAATAATCAGCTTTTTTTTGCGTAAAAATTATGGGTCACGTCTGCAAAGTGATGACCTTGGACGACGAATCGGTTGGAAGTGCATTAACTATATTTAGATAAGATCTCTCCGACAAGCAAGTCAAAAAAAAATATGTGAGAAATCAGGAAAGGTTTATGAGTATGAGGTCATCTCAGGTAAGGTTTACGGGTATGAGGTCATCTCAGGTAAGTCCCATTAAAATTACCGAAATATTTTCTGCCTGACGCAGTTATGATAAACTTTGACGTGACGTACAGAAGGTTTGCTCATACAGAGTGGATGGACACTGGATAATTGATGGTCTGATGAAGGGCCGGATCGGATGGACACTGGATAATTGATGGTCAGATGAAGGGCCGGAGTGGATGGACACTGGATAATTGATGGTCAGATGAAGGGCCGGAGTGGATGGACACTGGATAACTGATGGTCAGATGAAAGGCCGGAGTGGATGGACACTGGATAATTGATGGTCAGATGAAGGGCCGAATTGGATGGAAACTGGATAATTGATGGTCAGATGAAGAACCGGAGTGGATGGACACTGGATAATTGATGGTCAGATGAAGGGCCGAATCGGATGGAAACTGGATAATTGATGGTCAGATGAAGGGCCGGATTGGATGGACACTGGATAATTGATGGTCAGATGAAGGGCCGAATCGGATGGAAACTGGATAATTGATGGTCAGATGAAGAACCGGAGTGGATGGACACTGGATAAATGATGGTCAGATGAAGAACCGGAGTGGATGGAAACTGGATAATTGATGGTCAGAGGAAGGGCCGGAGTGGATGGACACTGGATAATTGATGGTCAGATGAAGGGCCGGATACTGAGTCTTGGGCTTTTTGGCTAAAAGGGCCCTAATATTGCGAACTGGCTGACCAAACGTCTCCCAGGTGAATGTATTGAATCAATTCCCCATTTCACACAGCATATCCCTGTTGCAAGGTGTTATCTTGAATAAAGTTGGTGGTAAAATATCACAGAGATTCCTAAATGTTTGATGTACAACACAAGGACCTTATTTGGCTTAACGGTCAACCGGTCCCTGGTCAGAAACAGATGAGGGGGGGGGTAGGAATGAACGATTGTTTCACATTTAGATAAAAAAAAATCTTAATTGGAATAAATGGATTAGAACAGTTCACTCACAATGAGTATCCGTTTATCGATTAGTATCACTGGAATTATTTTGTCGAGTATGAATCGTGGCGTCACATCTGAAAGCGGAAGTGAAACACTTCTGTTTAGGCCTTTAGCGCAGTTTATTGTTTTTCTAAATAATTGTGCAGGCAGACAGACAGAAAGACAGACAGATAGATAGATAGATAGATAGATAGACAGACAGACAGACAGATAGATAGATAGATAGATAGATAGATAGATAGATAGATAGATAGATAGATAGATAGATAGATAGATAGATAGATAAATAGATAGATAGATAGATATGTAGATAGATAGATATGTAGATAGATAGATAGATAGATAGATAGATAGATAGATAGATAGATAGATAGATAGATAGATAGATAGATAGATAGATAGATAGATAGATAGATAGATATGTAGATAGATAGATAGATAGATAGATAGATAGATAGATAGATAGATAGATAGATAGATAGATAGATAGATAGATAGATAGATAGATAGATAGATAGATAGATAGATAGATAGATAGATAGATAGATAGATAGATAGATAGATAGATAGATAGATAGATAGATAGATGGATGGATGGATGGATGGATGGATGGATGGATGGATGGATGGATGGATGGATGGATGGATAGATAGATAGATAGATAGATAGATAGATAGATGGATGGATGGATGGATGGATGGATGGATGGATGGATGGATGGATGGATGGATGGAAGGATGGATGGATGGATGGATGGATGGATGGATAGATAGATAGATAGATAGATAGATAGATAGATAGATAGATAGATAGATAGATAGATAGATAGATAGATAGATAGATAGATAGATAGATAGATAGATAGATAGATAGATAGATAGATAGATTGCAGCACATGTACAATGAATCGGTTAATAAAGTTGACAGTAATTATAAATGTAAAAAAAAAAGTTAACTTCTAACGGAAAAAATATTTTTATCTCATTTTTTCTTTTTATTAAAGTGGGTCATGCTATATAAGGGAACATAGAAATGGACTTGCCACTTAATACGACGGAATGGCTTTGGACAATGTATCAATCTAATGTTTGTATTTATTTTGTTGTTTTATCTTTAAAGTTGGTTTAGATTAAAGAGCAGCGTCTCCCCCTTGAAAGAAACTCTAATTTTTTTTTTTTTTTTTTAAAACACATCTAATTCATCCAACACGGGCCAGCCCTCTTCTACTTCCATTCATCGGCCTCTCTTTTAGCTTCCATTCATCGGCCTCTCTTTTAGCTTCCATGTTTTTTTGTTGGCCTCAACAGCTGTTTTATATTCGCTCATCAACCAACTTATTTTTGTGCGTGCGTGCGTGCGTGCGTGTGTGTGTGTGTGTGTGTGTAAATCCTGGCCACTTGGACAATGTTAAGTTCATGTAAAGTCAACTTCTTCCTCCTGCAAAAAAAAAAAAAAAGTTTTCATCAACTCATCGCGTCCTCCCAACTCGACCCGACACACACACACACTCACTCACTCACTCACCCCAGCCCCCACTTGTCATCTAACCGCGAGATGAGTTTTTTGTTACATGTGTATTTATTGACTTCATTTATTCTTATTCAGTTAGAAGATACACACACAGACAGACACACACACAGACACACACAGACAGACACACACACACCGACAAACAACTAGCGTGTGAAGTGAGTATGAAATGTCAGGAATTAAACGTTTTTCTTTGCACGATTGAGTGATCCTAGTTGACCTGCTGCTCACTGCACGTGCTGATGTTTATTTTTAGCCTGTGTCATTCACATTTAGGCCGAATGTATGAACGAACCAACTGGCCAGAAATCAGCTCAATCAAATCATTTATTAACTCTCGCACGATTGTCTTTTAATGAAATACTTGGCTCACTGTGCATATGCAACCCACACACACACACACCCGCGCCAATCATAGCAGGAGGCTTTATATTTTGGATGGCCCCCATTTTTGTGGGGCACCTCCTCACATAGTTTTTAGAGACCGCCTTTGCAGACACGTCTTTCGTTTAATACAATCTCTTAATGACCATTTCATTTCATTTGCCGATATCTTTGTTTTTACTTAATATACCATATATATATATATATATATATATATATATATATATATATATATATATATATATATATATATATATATATATGGCACTACCATACAATTTGTTGAATAGGGTCAGACACTCTAGTCAGATTCTTCTAGATCAAAGACTCTCAAGAACACTCTACCTCTATTCGGAGTCTCTCAAGGTCAGATTCTGTCAAGGTCCAGAACCTCTCTTGTCCTAGCATGTCAAGGTCAGATATTCTCTAGTCAGAGCCTCTCAAGGTCAGGGACTTCTAGAGATGTTTGTCGCCCGAACTAAAGGTACTCGTCTGGGCTGTGCGTAAGTTCTCCAAAAAAAGTTCCCCTGGTGTTAAAGATTTAAAAAAAAATAAATACATACATGTATTTCAAAACATAATTGTGAAAATGACCGCTTTTACCGAATGGAGAATCAGTATTATAGTTTCTTGTTAGTAAATGTTATCATCATATTAATACTAGTGTAGCCTTGCCTAACTAAATCAACACAGATAACACCATCTTTCAATGCCTCGTGCAGATGCCCATAGATTCACAAGATGCCCATAATTACGACAGGCTATAATTACATGAAGACCATAGTTGCATCGATACCCGTCATATAGAACAGTGGTCCCCAACCTTTTTCCAGATGCCCATAATTACACATGCCCATAATTATACATGCCCATAATTACATGCCCATAATTACAGATGTCCATAATTACGCATGCCCATAATTACAGATGTCCATAATTACACATGCCCATAATTACACATGCCCATAATTACACATGCCCATAATTACACATAATTACAGATGCCCTTAATTACAGAATACTAAATACATGAGGAATGAGTGTATCGTATACCCGTCATGCAGACCACAGAGATAACTCATTACTAGCACCATACATAGGGAAAAAAAAGTCAAATAACTATAATTAGAAACAAAATTAGAGAGAGGAGTGGAGGGGGGGTCCTACCCAAGTTAGTCCTAAACTGACCTAACAAGGTCATCACAAAACGAAGCCCTCGGTGGGGCCTCTTGTGCGGCACGTGCTTCTGCCAGGCTATTACCAATTAGAAAGAAAAAAAAAAAGCAAGATTTAATTTGACTAATCTTTAAGTCCTGGATGGAGTTAACCTACTTTTTCATTCTACTGACCTCCATAGATTTTAATAAAAATGTCCACCATAAAAACAAATTAAAAAAAAAAAACATAAAATATTTTTTTTTATAGATTTTATTTCGTCAACAGCTTTGGAGATCAGGAATTTTTTTTCTTCCCCGTCGGCCGTGGACTGACCACAAATGATCATGAATCTCCGCTTGACCAGTCACAGGAGGCTAGTAAATCATTGGTCAATCCCAGCGGTCAGTGGGATGGGACAGTGGATAAGTGAACACTGGAAAGATAAACTCCCTGCGGCTCGGGGGGGGGGGGAGAGGGGGGGGAATCTACGGGCGGTCCATCAGATTGACCTAATTAGGTCAATGGTCTGGGCAAATATTGTCCCCCCCCCCTTATTTCCTCCTTCAACCTAACTTCCCCTTCACCCCACTATGTATATCAGTATATGTCCCTGGTCTGTCAAGAGTGCAATGCGTATGTGATAATAAATGTACTGTCAAGCAGTACACAATATACGATACTCTCTTAGTGTATGGTTCATGTCTGTGAATGTCAACGGTTTTGTTTGTCGTATAAATGAAAATAACATTATGAGATACACTATGTATCTATAGTGAGTGTTGACGGTCACAACTCTTTAGAGAAAAATGCATTGGTGTTATTATGCTACATACAAAGCACAAATTAAGATAGATCTCCATATAGTTTATGTGAAGCTTTGGACACACAACATATATAATTTATATATAACTGAATGTTTATTGAATATAGTTAACATAATCAATCATAATAATATATATATATTTAACTATGTATTACAAATTTTATTATTGTTTATAGTGTGTTTGTAGTTTGTTTGTAGTTTGTTTGTATTTGTTTGTAGTTTGTGTGTAGTGTGTTTGTAGTTTGTTTGTAGTGTGTTTGTAGTTTGTCTGTAGTTTGTCTGTAGTTTGTCTGTTTATTGTTGTCTGTTTTTCGTAAATACAAATCTTGCTTTATTGGCATGTCAGAGCAAACGTTTAGACACCGTCTTAGTGCTCCACCAACAAATGCCGCTGGTAATTCAAACACAGACTATCATTAATTTATATCCCATTTGTTCTTATATCGGGCAACATAGTGCACGCACTTCTAGCTAGGGCAGTGGCGTAGCGAGCTTAACTGGCACCCGGGGCACAATACCTTTTTAGCGCCCCCTTCCCCCCCCAACGCCCATTCGAAACGCATATAATATTATATGTAAAATATACCATTCGGTGCCCATTTGTGAGTAGTGCCCGAGGCGATACCCCCTTGACCCGCCCACCTAACTACGCCACTGAGATAGGTACAACATTATTCCAAACTCGACTGAAGTGCTGAAATGTCTTAATTATTTCAATGAAGACAATTCAGTTTTGCTTATAATGTTCCATTTTATTTTCGTCGTTGTATTTTTATGAATTATTTCATTATCATTTATGTTCCGTTTATCTATTGCACTTCGGTATTCTTCGAGGGAATTAATTATAAGTTATACTGGGACATTGGTACACACAGGTCATGTTCTATGAGTGACGAACGACAGACGTCATGAAACACGTCAACAGGTCACGTGGTCGCACATAAAAAGAAAAAATGTCACTTCTGTGCAGCTGACAACTTGGAACATTTTTTTTTTAAACAGAATCTTTCTATGTGTGTGCGTGTGTGTGTGTATTGTGAATGCGATAATACTAAAGTAGCCAGTGAGTGACCAGATTTCTTTACAATTAGCGGACGTTCTCTTTCTTTCTCTTCACCCCCCCCCCCAAACATCTTTCCCTTCCCATGACACATGGGACAGTCCTTTCTGTCCCACCCTCGGGAATTCCCCATCCGGACGTTGTCGGGGATTTTTCGGAGATTGGCTAAATCGAAAGTAGAAGAAAAAAAATTGGGAGTTTTAATCAAATCTCGCGCACCCGATGCTATGTTACAAGACGTTTGCCCCAAACGCGAAATAAAAAAAAAAGGGGAGGGGGGGGGTGAGGGAGCGTGGAAATGTGTGTGGGGGGGTGCTGATGAAGGGGGCATTGCATCTCATTTCATCATGGGGAAGGGTTCCCGGATGTTTGTCTGATTGCTAAAAGTTGGGCATCACTGGTTTACCCCCCTGAGTATCGACGACTGTTGTAGCGAAGGTCGTCTCTGGAGGTGGTCAGATAGGGAGGTGGACCTTGACCCCCCTCTCCCCGTCACCCACCCACTCACACACAGACATGTTGGGTCACGGACCCGCCCCCCGCCAACCCCCTCATTTTCCTATGACTGTGAAGAACCGGTGTCTTCAATTCATCAGCCCCGTCCCTAGTGGACAACGGCATGGTCCAGGACCGTGTGACTGTCATGTCCCGTTGATTGATGGTCAGCCAGTCGCCACTTCCTCAAACTGACCCGACCATAAAAAAAAAGCCCAGCGATGTTTTATGAGCATCGAATGAAAAGAAATTGAGGCCGGCACCGTATCTGGTGTGGGGGGGGGGAGGGGGTTTGTGGGGCTGATTTGTTTTTTGTTTTGTCTTTTCTTGATTCATAGGCGGAGAATCCCATGTTCGCCCAGAGGAGGTTCAGACATTTATAACATCATTAACGTGTTTTGATGAGACAGCTCATGTCGGGTTGCCCCTCCCCCAACCCCCCAATTCCTGCAGCCCATAGCACGTCGGTTCCACGGAGCACAGAGGCACTACGGGAGTCCATCGACCGTACCACCTTACACGATACGGTCAATTGTCAGGTTTTAAAAGATGGCATCCTGGTAATCTGGTTAGAGATATTTCTAGTCCGTAGTCTGGACAAAGTGGACATCAAACCTTGAACATCCACGATGGAGGAGGTCATTAGACCCATGTAGCTCAAAGTGAACATTTGAAATCTACTGAATGATAGAAATAAAAATAAAAAACGATCTCTGTAACTCCCCCCCTCCCCATGTATTCAACAATAATTACAGATATCAGTGTAGAGATATATATTTATTTATTGTTATAGTATTAATTTCGTCTTTATATTCAAAAGTATAGATAGATAGATAGATAGATAGATAGATAGATAGATAGATAGATAGATAGATAGATAGATAGATAGATAGATAGATAGATAGATAGATAGATAGATAGATAGATAGATAGATAGATAGATAGATAGATAGATAGATAGATAGATAGATAGATAGATAGATAGATAGATAGATAGATAGATAGATAGATAGATAGATAGATAGATAGATAGATAGATAGAGTATAAGTAAGTAGAACATTTGCTACCGACCCCCCCCCCTTTTCCCGCCATCATTTCTTTCAGAACTTTAGAGAAACCAAACATCTCCCTGGCGAGTGGTCATCACAAAGATAAGTGGTCAGTTATCTTAATGTCTGAATTGAACTTGCGTCCAAGAGGCACTTCAGGTCTCTCAGCGAGGATGCGGTCATTCACGGCACCAAAATCACTCCCGCCTCACTCTCACCCCCCACCCACCCAACCATTGACGACTCTCTGAGGACACAGCTTATCAAACACGTGAACGTAACAGAGATTGAGGAGGATGAAGGGGGGGGGGAGAGAAGGAATGGTCCTGAAGTTTTCTGGTGCCGTGTCTTGTAGACGTCCGGATTTTGATAAAACTTTCCACCGTTGTATTTAGTTTGGTTGGTGTGTCATATGTGTATGTCGTCTGCTTGTCATATGTGTAATGTCCCCTTCTTGTCATGTGTGTATGTCGTCGTCTGCTTGTCATGTGTGTATGTCGTCTGCTTGTCATATGTGTATGTCGTCGTCTGCTTGTCATGTGTGTATGTCGTCTGCTTGTCATATGTGTATGTCGTCTGCTTGTCATATGTGTATGTCGTCTGCTTGTCATATGTGTATGTCGTCTGCTTGTCATATGTGTATGTCGTCTTACTTGTCATATGTGTATGTCGTCTTACTTGTCATATGTGTATGTCGTCTTACTTGTCATATGTGTATGTCGTCTGCTTGTCATATGTGTATGTCGTCTTACTCGTCTATATATGTCATACAATTAGGGCTGCACTGGATTGTAATTTTTAGATCCTGCAGGATCGGAACCGGAATCGGATTTAATATTTGAATCCTGCCGGAATCGGAACAGGAACCGGATTTTACCTAATTAGGTAGTAATTTTTCCGAACGAAGTAGTAATTTCTCGCCTAACATAAAAAAGATATAAGAATGAAAAATAGAATAAAAAATGTAGTTTTTAAGTACTAGATAGTAAAAAACAGTATTAACCATTTAGATCTTGAAGACTGTGACTAAAACCCCTTCCCCAATCTTGAGTTAGGACAGATAACTGTCAAAATAACAGGTTCTTCGTTTTAAAAAAAAATATTTGAATAAATCTGTGTTAGTCTAGGTCAGTTTAACTTGATTTCTATTACAATCAAACAACGAAATGGAAAACATATCTTAGAAAGTATAATAAACATGTTTATTAATAAATGAATTACAATATATATATATATATATATATATATATATATATATATATATATATATTGGCACCACCCAATAGCTTATTTTTCTTTAGTTTTCTTTAGTGACGTCACCGAACCGTGTTATTATATTCATACTTTCATTTAAACCATTATCTGACTATTCCCCATAAAACGCAAATTAAAATGTATTTCAAATCTAAATCAATATCACTTTAATGTTCAATTAAAAATGTATCTTCAAGTTATTTATCTAAATATGCGAGGAATTTTATTCAAATCGTGACAAAATCCACTAAATCAAAAAATGTGCAGAAAAATAAATTATTGAACTTTTTTAAAACTGTAAACACCCAAAAATAGATCGTTGTCTGCTATTTAAAAAAGTTAAACTTTGATAGCTAAATATAGTTTATAGAAAACACGGAATCAAAAGTAGCGGAAGCTAAGGTGTGGTATTACTTGACCAAGGGTCGGTACCTTTTGAGACGGAAGAGCCTAAAGTTATAATTCACAATTTTGTCAATTTTTAAAGAGCCACTAAATTTGTTGTTTCAATATTACGGTATTTGATCAGGCCGCAATTTGACATCGAAAGAGCCACAACTTGACATCGAAAGAGCCGCATGCGGCTCGCGAGCCGCAGGTTGCCGACCCCTGCACTAGACTAAATACGATTCAAATCTTCCTTTTTAATATATTTGTACTTACATATAGAACTAAAAGCGATCGACGTTATTGTAGTTTTAGAAAGCAAAGGAAGTTATTGTTTTAATTTAATTGTATAGCGCTAAATATTCAAAATTATATTATGTGCGCTAAAACATTTCTTACAAATTTCAAACAACAAAGAAATCCGGCTTAAATCCGGCACATTTTAACCGGAACCGGAATCGGAACCGGATTTGTTAAAACTGCCGGAATCCGGCTTAACAGGAACCGGAATCGGATTCCGGTACAGCCCTACATACAATATGTCACATTCATAGGTAGTACCTAGTGACATTAATATGGGGGGGGGGTGGAGGCGTTCATCCCAGGGCGGAATCTATTTTCCACGTGCCAGAGTGCAGCATCTGCAGAGCGGCTTTTCAGAGTTCGCCCTTAGCCCCACTAACGGAGGTTGTCCCACTGGAAATTATGCTATAATAAAATAAATAGGTGGGTCGGGGGGTGGGGGTCAGTTGGTAGAGGCTGAAGAAAGGGTGGTGACAGACACGGCAGGTATTTAACGTCTGGCATGTTTAAAATTGTTTATGTCTGAGTCAGGGAGAGAGACAGAGAGATAAGTTGAGATAGAATTGCTTTTATTTCCAGGTGATAAGAAATAATATACTAATAATACTATCACCCCCTCCACCCACACCCACCCCCAACCCATCTTCACAGAACGTCTCAGCGGTAGGTTTGTAAGCTAATACTTCATAGTATCGGGCTGATTGTGGTAGAGGGCGCCACCGGACGGATTCCCCCCATTGCTGATTGAGCATTTCAGTGACGGTGGGAAGGACGGTACACACGCACACACACACCCCTCACACACATCCCCGCCCCTTTAAAACCTGACCCCCCCCCCACTGGGCCGTTGACCTCATATGTGGTGGTGCCCTGTCCGATTTGAGTTGTATTTAACCACTTCCTGTACAGCGCTGCAACCAAATCTCACGAGACGTTAGTGTACGCTGTAGGACTTACTCTGTGACGTCAATAGGCATTGCTGTATTTAATTTTGCGAGGTTATATAATATATATATAAGAAAATATATATTATATATATATAAATATATATATATATATATATATAATATATAATATAATATAATATAATATATATAATATAATATATATAATATCTTATAAATTGGAAAAAGAAAAATTGATTTATATTGTCGTTTTTTGGCGTGTATTGAATTGTGGACCACAGATTCAGTCAGACATAGAAAAGATAACTAAAATAGAATCTACCCCCCACCCCAAATCCTAACCTCCCTTGTGCGTCTTCCCATCTTACTTTTCAAACGGGGGAGGGGTGAGGATGGAGGGGGGAATGGGATCACCAAGAAAATATCTTCTTGTTATGATCCCTTCCGTCGAGTCTCGGGGAAAATAAAGTGTCCGAGCCGCGGCAGTTTAGTCGGGTGATAAGGAAGATAACTCCTCACCTATCCCAGCAGTTGTTGTTTTTTTTTTGTCTGGGGAGTTCCCCCCTGAACAACATTTGTCTTTGTATTTGGTCTCTGGGACTAGATATAATAACCTAATTTCGATAAGGCCTATCCGGTGTATTTATTTTCATAATTATATTTGGTCTGAGCGGCAATTTTATTTTTGGTTGTTTTTTTATTATTATTTTTTTTTTGTTTTGTCTATCTATGTTTAGTGTCTGTGACTAACATAATAAGAATATGTTCTGTGTCAAAGATGAACAAAGGAATAATGCATACATATACCATTACATACACACACATACAAACACACAAATACACACATATGTAGATCAGAAATGTGTCCGATTGTCAATATTAAAATAATGAACCTCTGACATCAGCAGAATTCATTTAACATTCGAATTATACAGACCTGCCTCGGTTTACGCTGTTTTTATGGTTTTCGTTGGATTCGGTTATTTTTTGAGTGTTTCATTTAGCGTCGATTATTCGCGTAACTTCGGCGCTGAAATGTAGGTCATTATTTAGAGAAATCTCCACAGAAGCAACAAAAAATATGTCCCTCTCCCCAGTGGCGCAACCGGGGGGAGGGGGGGGCTTCAGCGCCCCCCCCCCCCAGACCAAATCACCAATACATATTTTACTATGTAAACTGTCTTTTTTTCTATATGCCCCCCCCCCCAGCGTTTTTTGCTGGTTGCGCCACTGCCTCTTCCCACCTCTCCACTTCTCTTCTGTTGGCCAAGTAGAACGTTTTGAAAGGTAAAGTACCGCGTCAAACGTCTCATGTATTATTTACATTAGTCTGTTGCATTTTGTTTATATTGATTCATTATTGTTTATAGTATATTACACTCAATATTTAATAAAATGTGATTTAGTTCGTGTTGGAGTGCCTAAAACGACTTTTTTGGATTTCCAATGACATATGTGCTTATGACTTACAAAGAATAATGTGCAAACAACTGATTCAGCTCTTTGTTGTTTGTTTGGTTTTTACGTCCCTGAAAGGTTGAGATGTTTATCTCTTGTACCTTATCAGCCATTATGGTCACTGGCGGCGGAGCAGGGGGCAGGGGGGCAGCGCCCCCCCCCCTAAAACTTTTTAGGGGTGGCGGCGCCCCCCCTTGAATTTCCAGTCTGCCCCCCCCTAAAGTTTTACCTTTTTTAACTTTGTGATTCATTTTTGAGAGTTGTTGTGGCATATTTTAAAACTAGTTGCAAGTACCCGGCTTTGCCCGGGTTTAAAATAATGTTTCTGTTTATTTAAGAAGCGTAATTTGACGTTTAATTAAGATTTAAAATAAGAGCGTAAAAAAGGGTTTATTTGCATGCAATAAAAGGGTACATTTATCTTAAAGCAATGTGATACACAACATTTTTGGCAGTTCCTCTCTCCCTCCCCTCCCTCCCTCTTTCCCTCCCTCCTTCCCCCTCACTCTCTCCCTCCCTCTCTCTTTCCCTCCCTCCATCTTTCCCTTCCTCTCTCCCTCTCTCTCTCTCTCTTAGGCATGACTGTAGCAAAAGATGACAATTCCTATGGATGAAGGAATGGAATGTAATAATGTAGTAAGTAATGTGATATTTGGTTCCCCGTACCGATCATATTTATAGTAAGTTAGCTATGTGGGAGAGAAGCTCGTAAAACCTGAAATCGGGGTAAAAGTTTGCCATTTTTCATGTCTTTGATATCCAAAATAATTAATTACAATTAAAGTACCCATTGAGATGGAACGAAACCTGTTTAAGAACACTCCCCATGTAATTTTGTGTACGTGCACCCAGTGGCGAAACCAGCAAAAAATGCTGGGGGGGGGGCTCACATATTGAAAAAAGACAGTTTGACAGTCTTTTTTGTAACTTTATAACGTAAATTATGTATTGATGATTTGGCCTGCGTGTACCAAATTTCACGTTATTTGGTTGTCTGGATCTTGAGTTTTAAAGGAACAGACAGACAGATAGTAAATGCGTCTTAAAAGTATAGAGAAGTATTGCCATCTACCGAATGACGGCAAATGTAATTTTTAAAGAAAATACAATTATTTATTATCTTTTCATAAATTACTTTTTGTTTATTGAGTTTCCCGTTTCCGGTTTTATATTCATCATCATTCATGATAATTATCAGTAATTTTCTGATCTAATTTCACTATTAAATTTGTAAACAAACTGACATTACGAATCAGTTGACGACAGAAGTGCTCAATGTTCATTTTTATTTTTTTTAATATATTATTTTTTTAATAATAGGCTATCGATTAAATACTTGCTACAGAATTACTATATTCTATTATAGAATTAAGGGGGTCAAATTTGTCTTTCGGTCATATTTTGTCTTGCCCCTCCTTAAATTTTCATGGGGGGCGGCGCCCCCCTCGAATTTTGGCTTGCCCCCCTTCAAATATTTTGTTCCGCCGCCGGTGATTATGGTGAGGTTTTTCGCAGTGCTATTCTTTCAATCCCCACCATAGCCGATAGTGCAATTGGCACGGAGGCACCATGGGAGGCCTAAGTAAGTGACGTTGACTCGCCAGCCTGCAGGGAGGCGGGAAGAAGGGAGCAAATTAACCGTTGCAGGGTGTGAGAGGGGTGTAAGTAGCCGATGGGAGCTGGCGAAGGGTTGAAAGGAGCGAGGGGGAGGGTAACTGTAGGAGCGGACGGGATGGTGCATCGCCTCCTAGATAGTCTGTAGGAGGCATTGGATGGTGGGAGTTGTTTCCAATCCGATCCTAACGATGTGAAAAACAAACACATTAAATAAAAAAAACTTCAGTGTCCCTTTTTCTTTTATATATTTTCCCTCCCTTTTCTTTATTGTGTCGTCACTTCCCGTGTCACCCATGTCTCCACATCACGTGATCAAATACACGTGGTTATAGCATTTGACAGCTGAGATAAATAAAGAAAAATATTACAACACACAGACACACACTTACACACGCACATTCACACGCACATTCACACACACACACATTCACACACGCATTCACACATACACATTCACACACACACACATTCACACACACACACATTCAAACACACACATTCACACACACATTCACACACACACACATTCACACACACACAAATTCACACACACACACATTCACACATTCACACACACATTCACACACATTCACACACACATTCACACACACATTCACACAAATACACATTCACACACACATTCACACACACACACACATTCACACACACACATTCTTGCACTCATTCACACACACACACATTCACACACACACACATTCACACACACATTCACAAACACATTCACACACACACATTCACACACACATTCACACACACACACATTCACACACACACACATTCACACACCCATTTACACACACACACATTCACACACACACACATTCACACACACATTCACACACACATTCATACACACATTCACACACACACATTCACACACACACATTCACACACACATTCATACACACACATTCACACACACATTCACACACACATACACATACACATTCACACACACATTCACACACACACACATTCACATACACATACACATTCACACACACATTCACACACACACACATTCACACACATTCACACACAAACAGATTCACACCCACATACACATACACATTCACACACACACATTCACACACACATACACATTCACACACACATTCACACACACACATTCACACACACACACATTCACACACACACATTCACACACACACACATTCACA
The DNA here is from genome assembly GCA_021962125.1 of Bulinus truncatus. Taxonomy (NCBI): domain Eukaryota; kingdom Metazoa; phylum Mollusca; class Gastropoda; family Planorbidae; genus Bulinus; species Bulinus truncatus. Next base: position 4,438,221 of record JAGDYQ010000039.1, read on the forward strand.
CACACACACATTCACACACACACATTCACACACACACATTCACACACACACACATTTACACACACATTCACACGCACATTCACACACACACATTCACACACATTCACACACACACATTCTCACACACACACACACATTTACACACATTCACACACACACACATTCACACACACATTCACACACACACACATTCACACACATTCACACACACAGAGACATTCACACACACACATTCACACACACACACATTCACACACACACATACACATTCACACACACATTCACACACATATTAACACACACATTAACACACACACACATATTCACACACACATTCACACACACATTCACACACACACATACACACACATTCATGCACACACACATACACACATTCACACACACATACTCATACGAAATCTCATTTCCAAACTTTGTAACAAAAATCACAATATAAAACAAACATTTTCTTGCTTCTGTTTTGACCAGATTTTTAACAAAAAATGAAACACTGCGAAACCTAAACAACAGCCTTCATGTTCCTAAAAATATAGACCCACTATAGACCCACTATAGACCCACTTCTAAAGCACACACACACATGTAATAAGGAATGAAGTTATCTAACGTCAGGTAAGTTGAGCGGGGAATATTTGTTTTATGATACACCACCATCTTCCTGTACAATTTATTATTTTACCTATCTACTGACCTGAATTCTAGACATTATGGGAGCACAGACAGTTTCAATGCCGTGACTTCATACTAAACTTTTTTTTTAAAAACCAGTAAGTTTTAAAGTGCATCAGTTTTCTAGGCGGGGATTGGGGGGGGGGACAGGGGGAATAGTGTAATTTCTATTTTTTCTCTGACAAGTACGAGTATAGCTTAATGTTGTTTCCATATTGTGCGTTATCTTTTTCACGAGACAATATGTCTGATCGCAAAATAATTGTATGAAGGTCACGCTTAGCTTTATGAGCGATTTAATCAAAAGAGATAGAGAGAGAGAGAGAGAGAGAGAGAGAGAGAGAGAGAGAGAGAGAGAGAGAGAGAGAGAGATGGAATTGTAAGAACCATGGCTGTTAAAACGGATAGAATAGCTAAAGGGGTCCCTTCTCTAAGGGGTTCTTTTCAAGTATTTCTTTTTCGTGTCAGCCACTTGGAAGGGCAATCATTTAATCAATCCTTTTATTAAGGGCCCAGGATGAAAATGATTTAACAGTTGGAGGCTGTCAGAGGGGGGCCCCGTTTTCAAAGACTGTTAAAGGCGTGATAAGTTCAAGAAGCCTAAAACTTTTGTTTTCCTATGGTACCTAAATGTACCTTTGCTTAAGGGCCCAAACGACCCTTTGTTTAGGGCCCTTCAACGTAAATCTGCCTATGATGTTCTCAAATGTTTTTGTCAAGGGCCACTAAATGTAACTTTGCATATGGCCGCAAATAACCTAGTCTAGTGCCGGCCATTTAATGTAACTTTGCCTGTTACCCAAAATATTCCTGTCTAGGGGCCACAATGTCAATTGTCCTATGGCCGCAAATGATTCTTGTCTAGGGGCCGCAATGTCAATTGTCCTATGGCCGCAAATGATTCTTGTCTAGGGGCCGCAATGTCAATTGTCCTATGGCCGCAAATGATTCTTGTCTAGGGGCCACAATGTCAATTGTCCTATGGCCGCAAATGATTCTTGTCTAGGGGCCGCAATGTCAATTGTCCTATGGCCGCAAATGATTCTTGTCTAGGGGCCGCAACGTCAATTGTCCTATGGCCGCAAATGATTCTTGTCTAGGGGCCACAATGTCAATTGTCCTATGGCCGCAAATGATTCTTGTCTAGGGGCCGCAATGTCAATTGGCCTAGCTCTACACACAACGAAGTGCCAACTGAAACATGATGTCATTTAGACATCCCCCTTTTTTTTTTCATTATTTTTTTTTTCTTTTTTCGAAACTCTAAGACCAAAATGGGCGTAGAATTGTAAACTATTGAGAATACCTGGCCTGTAACCCCGGCTACTAATTCAGTCAGACTCTGTCATTTATCTTCATTTACTAAACACTCAATTACTTCCCCCTATCAAAGTTACTTCCTCCCCCGTCCTCCCTCCAATAACCTTCTATTGTTGCTACCTGGAGAATGACATCGCTCTGTTGGGCTTGGGGTTGTGGTGGGGAAGTGGGTTGGGGGGGGGGGGAGGGATTCTTACAACTGATGGGTGCATAAATTCTTTATAACGAGTGGAAAATTCATCTCCTGGCCTCATTTGTCATGGCTGCTGACCAACAGTTCCACGACTTCTCTCTTTCAACTGATGACCTCTGGTCAACCCGTGCAAACTTTCGCGCGTGCGGTCACGCCGGGTGCGATTTTTTTTTTATTTTCCTCGACAAGATCTCTGCGCCAGATGGCCAGTGTCCAGAAGTTGATATCCAGGGTGAGTGATTTATGGTACTGAGTATTTATCTAAACTTTGGGGAGGGGGTGGTGGTGGTGCGGTGTTTTGTGTGTGGTGGGTGCGTGGGGCGAGGGTGGGGGGGCATGTGTGTGAGTGTCCAGTGTGAGGGTGAGTGACACGAGGCGTGACTTGATGTGAGCAGCTTGTCAGTGGAGTAAATCGATTTCATGAGGGCGTTAGAGGATATATCTAATAGGATACGAACTTACAGTTAAACGATATGAAAATTAAAACGCCAAAAAAATGAGTGTATATGTGTGATACTCATGTTACAGACAATACGCACATACATATATGTACATATAAACAAAGATATTTTTAGACAAACAAAAAGACTTAAAAAAAAGACATATAGCTAAACTGATTTTAAAAAAATATGATAAATAATGAGAGAAAAACAGACAGATAGACATACAGACAGACAGTTACATAGATGGAATGGAAAGATAGATAGATAGATAGATAGATAGATAGATAGATAGATAGATAGATAGATAGATAGATAGATAGATAGATAGATAGATAGATAGATAGATAGATAGATAGATAGATAGATAGATAGACAGATAGATAGATAGATAGATAGATAGATAGATAGATAGATAGATAGATAGATAGATAGATAGATAGATAGATAGATAGATAGATAGATAGATAGATAGATAGATAGATAGATAGATAGATAGATAGATAGATAGATAGATAGATAGAAAATTATTTGAGAATTAGATTCACTTTATCGAAATGTAATTATTGTAATTAATTATCAAAATCTCTAGAATATGATACAAACTTACATATTATATTTCCACACGTGTGTACGTGTGTATGTGTGTGTGTGTGTGTGTGTGTGCGTGTGTCTGACTCCGACATTAAAATCAATGTACAAATCAAGTCTCACGTTCAATGTCCACTAGGATTCGACCAACATCTCCAGAGTGCAACTCCAGTGGCGTATCCAGCATCGTTAACAAGGGGGGGGCGTTTAATTAGTACCCCGGGCGACATGTTGCTAATTGTCCCTGGGGCTACGGCTTGACCTGGGTCAACCTGGGCTGGTCCAAATACAAGGAGAAGGGAAAACGGTCGAACTGCAAGAGACCATACATCTGGTACAGCTGGTCCCAGCCGATACATTTAGTGTACAGTTTCTACCATTTTGAACCAGCGGACAGTTGTTTCGGTTTATATGGGGGGGGGGAGGTAAACTCAAAAGTGAATTAAGAATGGCGGGAGATGCTTCAATAATTATAACTGGGGGGGGGGGGGCAGGGGTTAAAATTAATGATGGAGGATCATGTTCTGAATATAAACATCAGCTAACTCGAAGTAGAAAAAATAAGTTATGGAATGTAAAGTTTTGGTTTCAGTTCTTACTCCTTCTGATTACATTCACGTAGGCCTCCTGTGTGCCTACTGTGTGCCTACTGTGTGCAGCTGACGTGGAACTGTTGATGTGAGTCTGACAACTATCTTGTCTCCCTTACAACTTTGTCAGAGGCGGATTTAACTGTGGTCGCCATGGGCGCTGAATCTGCCCCCCCCCACCCCCCACCCCTGGTCCCTATTCTAAAAGGAAACCTCAAAATCCAAATTGTATGTACATTTGTAGATTTATTTCCGGTTTTATTTTATGTGTCTAGGACCCCGACCGATCCCAATTTATTTTTTTTAAAAAGTTAAACTGTTACCTAAATAGTTTTACTTAAAATTGTTATTACTTCCCTTTGATGACCTGATTATTCGAAACTACGGGAACTCGTAAGATAACTTTATGTATCATGAAATATAAAAATTAAAATATAAACTGAGTTCAACTGTAGCACAGATGTGCCATTTATTCTATTTCTGTTTTTACCATGAAATGTATTATACGTATATTTGCTGTAGGCTTCAATGTTCTATACGTATACTTGTTGTAGACCTCAATATGTTACATGTATACTTCTTGTAGGACTCGTAAAAAACTACTAGGAGATGTAATGTAGGTTTAATCGTAAACAAAGCTGATGTTCATTCAATGTTGTTTGGCTTATTTGTCGCTAAAGCTCTGGTGCTATAAATCTGCTACGTTATTTGTATCTAGGTATTAAATTCTCATATAATATCTGGAATGGCATGTAAAACTGTGTCATAGAGAGAATCAATGAGATCATTATCATATTATTGATATTTCTGATAGTTCTGATATTTCTGAAAAAGTAAAACGAAATTTTAATTAATAAATCTGGAAATTTGGACGTTTATACCAACAACAAAAAAAAATATTCTATCGTTACATTATTACTATTGTTTGGTTGAGTTCAAACTAAAATTACTGGAAGCAGTGTGCAGCTGGTCCATATCGCTCTTGATCTGCTGCTGCAACAATCAATTTTCTCCGTAATTCACAGGCATACTCTGCACACACACACACACAAATATAAAGATTTCTGTAAAAGAGGTCAAGGCCATCAGAGATGAATAGAAAATAAACACATTAACCAACACTCCATCAAGAAATTTGACAAACCAATCAACATATTCCATACATCCAATCAGCATTATTCGCTATTTGGCAGATCCAACCAATCAGATGTAAGTATGAACGTACATGAAAATGTGTGGCCATGAAAAGAGTCTCGACAAAAGGAACCCAATTCACGAATTCATCAACAGAACACAAGCTTTACGCGCCTACAGAATCGAATTCTGCTTATATTTATTGCACGATTATATCGCGTATTTTTTGTGTGTTCATAATCGAATAATGCCAAACATTCGACCAGAATCGAAACAAGTCGCGACACGAGTCAAACCACCCCCACCCCCCTTACTCCTTTTCTCCCCATATCAACAACAATTACAATAAAAAACCAATTATTTAGGTTGGACAGCTAGCGTCATCACATCTCTTTACAATCACTCGGATTTAGAGCAATTTCTGCAATAAACATTTGAGAGGGGGGGGGCACCCGATTTGTATTTACGGTCGTTGTGAAATTAACAAAGCGCGCTGCGCCCCTCCCTTACCTCCCCCCGAATCCCCCTCCCCGTGCGATTACCTGTAGTAATCAGATCGAGTTTATGGACTATTACTACAGTATCGACTCCTGATTTATCGTTTATGGCTGTTGCTGTGAGTATCGAGAGATTAAATATTGTTGACTTCTATGGCGAATTAATCTCAGAAAATCGATTCTCTCGCGAGATTTCTTTTGACAGCAAAGCGAGACCGACACTGTTCACCCCCATTTAACCTCCCACCCCCACCCCCACTCAACAGTTAAAAAAAAGTTCCTGGCTAAATGTTCTATTGATCAATCTCTTCACCATCCGAGAATACTTTCAACTTCCCCCGAAAATTTGTCGACGTTTCCGTAAGAAATGTGGTAATAATATTTACGATCTTTTAATAGAAGTACCTTAATAGAACAGAATCGATTACACTGGTGGTTGGTATCGATTTCTGATTCAGCTGGTTAGCAGATCGATTAGTATTCAGGAATGTTGGAAAGCTGCGACATTTAGTTTCGGTCAACAGAGTGAAGTGCTGATTGAAAAGTCACAAAAAAAAAAAAACTAGATTTTAAAGACAATCGGGAATTTTTGTTTTATTGAACTGACCTAGTTGTTTTCTAAGACTGGTACAGTGTGATGTCATGGTTTTGATCGGCTGCTCTTACAGTTCAATTTATTATCTTCCATGATATCGACATTTTTCAGCTTCATGTGTGACAACATGGATGTTAAATATTAGTGCCGAGCCTAGGGATTTAGGGGCACGGGGGGGCTTGGTCTCTTTGGGGGGCCCCTGGATTTTGACATTCGACACCATGACATGAGATAATGTATTTAATATTTAATATAAAAATTTTTTGGGGGCCCTCCTTTAGCCGAGGCCTGGGGGACTTTCGAAACTGGACCCCCTCTTCCCCCACCCTAGGAACGCCTCTGTTAATAAATATGCGTTGAACTTGCTGATTTTCAGCTTCATGATTGATAATATGACTGTTAAATACGCATATAATCTAGAAATCAACGGTTTTCATTGAGTGACACCAGTGCAATGATACTCTGGCGTTGAAACACTTTGAAAAAACACCACAGTAATGGTCTCCTAATCTAGAGAGCTCTTTGTACATGTGTTGATGTATGTACATGAACAGAAGACAATGATTCCACAGACTGTCGTTCTATGTGGATGAAGGTCGACACTACAGAATGACTTAATTGCCAGCCCAGCTTGAACACGATAACAGCTGAGCACGATAACAGTTGAACACGATAACAGTTAAACTCGATAACAGTTGAACGCAATAACAGTTCAACACGACAACACTAATTTGAAAAACGATTGTGTTTTATTTTTATTCAACGCACTGCTAAATATTAAATCTCTCTGTCTCTCTCTCTCTCTCTCTCTCTCTCTCTCTCTCTCTCTCTATCTCTATCTCTCTATCTTTCCATCTACATGTATCTTTGTTTATATATCAATGTATCTATCTGTGTACCCATTTTCTATCTATGTATCTCTCTCTGTCTATTCATCTATTTTTATATGCATCATTTAATGTATCTCTATTTTTTTTATTGATCTCTAACTACCTATTTATCAATCTACCTATTTATCTATCTAAGTATCTATCACTATAATTGGATGTAACGCTGGTAATGTATATATACGATTGTGTCAAAAGGAAATACAGTGGATTCCGCTTAATTGGGACACCGCTTAATTGGGACAAATCTCAAAGAAACCAAACCAAGAAGCCAATAGTAAATTTGTATGTTTAATTGGGACAGCCGCGTAATTGGGACAAATAGCCTCGGTCCCGATGTGTCCCAATTAAGTGGAATCGACTGTATATTTAAAACACAATGTCTGCCAGAAATAACCTAGTGATATCTAGAACTTCACGTAGTACATTTTTTAATAATTATTACAGTGCCGAACCAAGAGTTTTGGGGCCGGGGTGGCTTAGCCTCTTCGGGGGCCCTTGCGTTTTGACATTCGACTCCATGACATGAGATAATGTACTTAATATTTAATGTAAAAAAAAATTTGGGGCCCCCATCAAGCTGGGGCTCGGGGAACTTTCGAATTTGGACCCCCCCTTCCCCCACCCTAGGTACGCTTCTGAATTATTACTGAGAACGAAATGTTTATTTTGTAATTTTTTTTTTTACTTTTTTATAAATTTAAGCCGACTTATTTATAAACTCTTTTGTTCATGTACAAAGTATGTGTATAATACATACAACAAAAACATTTGAAAGTAAATTTCTGAAGTTTTTACAAGATGGTGGTTACTTTTTTATCTCTTTCATGTTTGCTAACAACTCAAAAAAATCTGGCTAAGACTGGGGGAAAAGCAAATTCCCGAAATGGCGCCGATGTAAACAAAAACAAATTGGTCGGTCTCCAAGTGACGTCACTGAGTCAACACGCCGCGGTCGGTCCACGGGATGAAAATAAACCGATTACTTCCCTCTTTTTCTTTTCAGCGCCCTCTTGTGACGGCCTGGTTGGGTGACCCTTAGTGATTAGGCCTTTACCCACACGGTCCTTGTCTGTTTACTTGTGGTGGTGGCCGTTATTGGCTGACAGCGCGGGATGAATTTATCTGACGTGTCACTGTCGCCAGTGACGTATTGGCCAGACTTTTCTCACTTGTCAGTTGTTGTTTTTTTTTGTTAATTTTTTTTTTTAAAGTATCAATTCGAGACATGCGCACTACTTATGAGGCAGCATGCTTGTCGTGGCAGTGGCGTCGAAAAAGAGGGGCCATCATGGGCTCCCTGCTCAAATGGGGGGGAGCACCAGCAGGGGAAGCTGGGTGGCTCCCATAAAATATTTTGCTTGATGGCTCACGTGAAACCTTTTGCTGGATGGCTCACAAAAAACCTTTTGCTAGATGACTCAGATGAAACCTTTTGCTGGATGGCTCACGTGAAACCTTTTGCTGGATGGCTCACGTGAAACCTTTTGCTGGATGGCTCACGTGAAACCTTTTGCTGGATGGCTCACGTGAAACCTTTTGCTGGATGGCTCACGTGAAACATTTTGCTGGATGGCTCACAAGCTGTTGCTGACGCCACCGCCTATGGCCTATGGAGAGTGTGGGGGAGGGGGGGCTCATCAAATATTGTGTGAAATCGTGAATGACTTTTTTACAGAATCTTGTCGATACAAATAATGTTCATCTGGTTATATTTTCTATTTTCATCTGCATTATAACCTTTCATTAAATAGCTTCCGGATTCCCTCAACGAAAGAATTTTTAAACACTTTTTCATATGATGGTAGAATATGTTAACACTTTTCTTTATGATGGTAGAATATGTTAACACTTTTCTTTATGATGGTAGAATATGTTAACACTTTTCTTTATGATGGTAGAATATGTTAACACTTTTCTTTATGATGGTAGAATCTGTTAACACTTTTCTTTATGATGGTAGAATCTGTTAACACTTTTCTTTATGATGGTAGAATCTGTTAACACTTTTCTTTATGATGGTAGAATCTGTTAACACTTTTCTTTATGATGGTAGAATCTGTTAACACTTTTCTTTATGATGGTAGAATCTGTTAACACTTTTCTTTATGATGGTAGAATCTGTTAACACTTTTCTTTATGATGGAAGAATCTGTTAACACTTTTCTTTATGATGGAAGAATCTGTTAACACTTTTCTTTATGATGGTAGAATCTGTTAACACTTTTCTTTATGATGGGAGCAAGGCCGTAGCCGGGGGAGGGGCTGGGGGCTGTAGCCCCCCCCCCAATTAATTCTAAAAATTAAATTCTATTATAAAATATACTTCTTCATCATTGCGTTCCAATTTTTTCTTATAAAAAACTCTCCACACAGCCCCCACCCCCAAAACCGCACAACCCCCCCCCCCCCACAAAACAAAATTCTAGCTACGGCCTTGGATGGGAGTATTTGTTAACACTTTTCTTTATGATGGTAGAATCTGGAGTATTTATTAACACTTTTCTTTTACGAATAGTTAAAAAATATTTTTGTGCATGTTTGTCTTTTTTGTATATAATTTGTAAACAGTTGAAATTTTGAAGGTATAGAAACATTCCATAAGAAGATTGTATAGATCTAAATCGGTAAAAAAAATAATATGTATATGATTGATATTCTTCATCAAATTTTTTTTTTTTTTTGGATTCTTGATTGAACTCTAATTTAACATGACCTTTAATTGATGTTGTAAAATACATTTGTGTTTATGTAACTGTCTTATAATTTTGTGACATATTTTAATCATGTGCATGGTCTGTTTCCTCACAATGAAAAGTTTCTGCTTATCAAACTATGTACGTGTGTTAGTTCAGTCTTTGACCTATTTGTGCGTGCGTCCTGCTGTCTCCGGACATTGATCTTGCATTCCACCCTAGTACACGTTTTTATCGTCCATTAATGTTACGTCTGTATCTTTGCTTATAATTCATATGTAGTTTTGTTTCTTGTAACAGACCGAAGTGTCATTTCAAAAAACCAAAAAAAAAAAATTTAAAACTATCTATCACAGTGGTTCCCATATTGTAAAACTAATTGAACATTGTTTTGCTGCTATGCGCATCAGATTCTAGAATAAGGTGCTCCGGAACATTGTTTTGCTGCTATGCGCATCAGATTCTAGAACATGGTGCTCTGGAGCATTGTCTTGCTGCTATGCGCATCAGATTCTAGAACAAGGTGCTCCGGAACATTGTTTTGCTGCTATGCGCATCAGATTCTAGAACAAGGTGCTCTGGAACATCGTCTTGCTGCTATGCGCATCAGATTCTAGAACAAGGTGCCCCATAATTGGAAAAAATTTAGAACCGCTGCTTAGTCTCTCTCTTATACTCATCATAACTTACCCCATACCTAGTCTAGAGATATGGGGCGATGGTCGTTTGACATTCAGGTGGGAATATGACGTGAGGATATCTACTGATATATCTTCCTTGTGGTTAGTATCAGAATTATTTCACTCGGATCTGTGGTGGGCTAGTAAAACTTCTTCCACCCCACCACCCATTCCTGTTGTCGTGTCATTTTACTCACCTCCCCCCCCCCCCTTTTCCACCAAATCCCATCACGACCGTATGTAACAGAACAATAACAAACACCCATCATTAAATGAAAATTTGTTGTTTTGGACTCCTCCCCCCCCCCCCCCCGCAAATAAAAGTTGAATAAATACAACAACAGGCCTGCAACAACCCATCTGTGATGACTTGACTCCGTCCACACGTCTAAACAGTGTCAAGGTTGACCTTTCACCCCCCAGTGTGAAAAAGACATTGCGGCGACGAAGTTGGTGTTATTTTATATTTAAAATCTTTGGTCGTCTGCTTGTTATGTCTGCTGCGTAATGACGTCACACAATAGGGCGGGGGAATTGAAAGAAGTGGGGGAGGGGGAGTGGGGGGAATAAGAAAACAAATGGGTGGATGTAGGGAAGGGTTGGGTTAGGATGAAGACGGGGGGGGGGGGGAGGGACATCACTGTTCTGTGGGTCGACTTCACTTTTATCATCGCTTTCTCTAGACCCACGTGCTCGTATCTCCCCCACACGACATGTATCTTCCTTTTATCGGGGCAAACTAGAATGTATTGTGTCGGTAAGGTTACACCTGGTCAAAGTATGTTACTGCAGGCATAAGAAAAAGCTTTGAGAATTCTCTACAGAGACTGGGAATCTCAGGTGTATGTAACGAGATCAAAAGGCGAATTCCAGAACATGTATAACAGGTATGATGTTACCAGGTGATGGAAGAAATGTATAGATGTATCTATGGATGTAAATATGTATGATGTTACCAGGTGATGAAAGAAATATATGGATGTATATATAGATGTACAGCATTTATGATGTTACCAGAGGATGGAAAAATGTACGAATGTTTTTGTCTCAGTGTGTATCTATATCTGTATGTATCGAAGTTTGCTTTTTATATGTCGTATCTGGATATGTGCATTGCACTTTGTATGTATAAATGTATTTATGTATGTATGTACGTATGCATGTATGTATGTATGTATGTATGTATGTATGTATGTATGTACGTATGTATGTATGTATGTACGTATGTATGTATGTATGTATGTACGTATGTATGTATGTATGTATGTATGTATGTATGTATGTATATACGTATGCATGTATGTATGTATGTATATACGTATGTATGTATGTATGTACGTATGCATGTATGTATGTATGTATGTATGTATGTATGTATGTATATACGTATGTATGTATGTATGTATGTATGTATGTATGCATGTGTATGTATATATGTAAGTATGTATGTATATATATATACTAGTTGCAAGTACCCAGCTTTGCCCGGGTTTAAAATAAGGTTTTCTGTTTACCTTCTGTTTTCTCCCTACCCCCTCTCTCTCTCCCTCCCTCCCTCCCCCTCTCTCCCTTTCCCTCCTTCCCTTTCTCCCTCCCTCTCCCTCCCTCTCTCCCATCTCTCTCCGTCCCTCTCCCCCGTCCATCCTCCTCCCTCCTCCTTCCCTCTCTCTCCCTCCCTGCCCCCTCTTTCTCTTTATCTCTTCCTCCTATTTCTCCCATCCTCTCCCTCTCTCCTTCCCTCCCCTCTCTCTCCCTCCCTAACCCCTCTCTCCCTCCCTCCTTTCTCCCTCCCTCCCCTTTCCACCTCTCTCTCTCCCTCCCCCTCTCTCCCCGTTCCTCCCTCCCTCATTCCCTCATTCCCTCTCTCCCTCCCTGCCCCCCTCACTCTTTATCTCTCTCCCTCCCTCTCTCCCACCCTCTCTCTCCCTCCCTACCCCCTCTCTCCCTCCCTTCCTTTCTCTCTCCCTCTCCCCCCTGCTCCCTCTCCCCCCTCCTTTTCTCCCCCCTGTCCATCCCCTCCCTTCCCTCCCCTCTCTCTCCCTCCCCTAACCCCTCTCTCCCTCCCTCCTTTCTCCCTCCCTCCCCTTTCCACCTCTCTCTCTCCCTCCCCCTCTCTCCCCGTTCCTCCCTCCCTCATTCCCTCATTCCCTCTCTCCCTCCCTGCCCCCCTCACTCTTTTTCTCTCTCCCTCCCTCTCTCCCACCCTCTCTCTCCCTCCCTACCCCCTCTCTCCCTCCCTTCCTTTCTCTCTCCCTCTCCCCCCTGCTCCCTCTCCCCCTCCTTTTCTCCCCCCTGTCCATCCCCTCCCTTCTCTCCCCCCTCCCTCCCTCCTACCCTCCTTTCCTCTCTCCCCCCCCCTGCCCCCTCTATCTCTTTATCTCTCTCTCTTTATCTCTCTCTCCCTCCCTCCCTCTCTCTCTCTCTCTATATATATATATATATATATACACTTATTATTATGGTTTCACACTTCTTCTAAAATCCTTCTTCATTCCTTTACCTTCCTCAAACTGTACACATCAGAGAGCATGAAAAAACATCAACAATTCTTTGCATCACAAAGGCACAATACAGCACCAGCGCGCAAGTTCTATTCGATCGTAGGGAAATGACGTCACAGAGGAATTTTATTTATGGCGCCGTCGAGATTACTTTAATATAGTAAAATACTAAAATAAAAAAAAATTAATTACAATTAATTACCCATCGATATGAAACGAAACCTGTCCTATAACCTTCCCCATGTAATTATGTGTTTGTGTAACAAATTTCACGTTATTTGTTTGTCTGGATCTTGAGTTATAAGGGAACAGACAGACAGACAGACAACGAATGCGTCTTATAAGTATAGAGATATGTACTGTGCTAGACCCTGCCAAAGTACAACTGCATGCATCTTATTTTGCAGCAAAATAAATTTTTAAAATAAAACCAATCGACCCCCCCTCCTCAATCACCGACCAGGGTTCCGGTCCCCCCCCCCCCCATAGCGGCGGGCCTGTTGTAGCTATTACACGTATCTTTGTGTGTATGTACTTATGTCATTATGTATTTACGTATGGTACTCGGTACTACGCGCATATACCAAATGGCAGTGAACACAGACGTGTCTTGAAATCTCTAAAAAAAAATTTTCACTGCATGTCACGTGTCTATTACCCAATCAAAACTGAATTCACATTCATCAAGTTCAATCCCATTACATTTTCCAGTCCTATTGGTTTCCACACGGTGCATTCCTTACACACACACACACACTCCTTACACACACATACACTCACCCTTTACGCATACTTACACACAGCACACTCATTACACCATTATACAACGTTCTTTTCTCCCATATGTAAACAAATTCTTCCTCAGATCGAACTATCTAGAAGTAAAATGACACATTATAAAGACGGTGACCAAATGAAAGCCATTTTCTTGCATTCTCCACGCGCTGGGGTTTGAAATGGTGTATGCCACGTGACATCAGTTGTGTGAGTAAATAAGTAAGACTACAGTGTTATGGGAGTAAAAAAAAGTAATGCGTCACTGTTATAGTCTTAGTGGGAGTAAAGAATGCAATAAAAATTGAATGCGACCTAGTTTGCACAATAGAACAAAGAATGGATACTCGCTTGGTAATGCACGAACGAAAATAAACATGTTACTGACATCGCTTCAAACAACAGGGGTGGGGGTATTTTTCTTTAACTTTTTGGTAGGTCGTTCCAGAGGCGTACCAGGGGGGGGGAGGGGAGGGTAGGGTGTGTCCTAATTCTAAAGTGCCCCCGAGCCCAAGCTTGAGGGAGTCCCCAATTTTTTTTTTACATTAAATATTAAGAACATTATCTCATGACATGGTGTCGAATGTCAAAGTGCAGGGGCCCCCAAAGAGGCCAAGCCGCCCGGGCCCCCAAATCCCTAGGTTCGGCACTGGGTCGTTCCTCTTAGCATGATGTTGTAAATACAAGTGTAGTCATTAAAGACACCGATTTGTTAATTTGTTACTTCTTTCAATTTCGTACTTATATTTATTGTATAATAACTTTGCCTTATGTGTGAGCCGTCTACAAATACATATAAATATATCACCCAGTAAGATGTCATTGTTTTTGTTTTTTTTGTTATAAATATTTTATTAAAGTCTTACATGTTCGGTTTTACTCAAACTTGTTTTTTAATGTAATATACACACAGTTTGTTTCTGGGTCACAACAACCTAGATTGGTATGATTGATATTTAAATTAATTATACAGTGGGTATTCGGTTAACGAACTGTTCGGACAGCGAACAAATCGGATAACGAACACTTTCAGGAAAGATTTTTGTGTTCGGACAACGAACAAAATTCGGATAACGAACAAAAACTAATTCTAACGAAAACGTCTCGGCTCTCGAAACACCCGACATCACTCCTCAATTTTTCCTGAAAATGTATGTGCGCGTGCGTTGACACGTCATCATTCATATTACGTAGCAGTGACGCGTATGGTAGTTTGCGACGACACATCGTCAATAGTGTACCATACATGTGTAGTTGATTTATGTTCTTGTGGTTTTCGTATGTGCTTCTCTAAACGCCTTATAAAAAACCCCTGATAATTTGACAATATTATGGGACCTGAAAAGAGTGCAGTGTCACGAACTGTGCTCACCATAAAAACCAAGCAAGAGATTATAACTAAAGTAGAGAGTGGACAAATAATGACTGATGTTACTAGGCAGTACGGCTTTAACAGTCTACAGTAGGCACAATCCTAGCTTAGAAATATATCATCAAGAAGACTCAAGCCGCTAAAGGAGTAACGAAAATTACATCTGAGAAGCAAAAAAAAGTGTCATCCATGATAAAATCGAGAGTTTGCTTTTAGTTTGGATAAATGAACGGGAGGTGAAAAGAGATGTAGGCTAACTAAAATGGCCACCATTCAAGAGAAGGCTGGAGAAATTTTTGAGAAATTGAAAGAACAAACTCCAGGCTCGTCCTCCGAAAATCTAGAATTCAAGGCTACCACTGGCTGGTTTACAAAATTTAAAAGGAGATCTGGCATCAAACAATCTGATGTCAATAGGGTTGCTGATCTCCACAACGACATTGCTATCAATCATTTCCTGAAAGTTCTGAAGGAGAGAGAAAAACAATCGACATTGGACATGTCCTTTAACGCCTTAGAAAGGAAAAGAACTGATTAATAAGCAAGACTATATGTATGTATCATATTTGTAATAAATAAACTTACTAAGAAATTATTCTTGTACGTGACAATTTTTTTTAATTTAATTTTTAGGATCTCCAGAACGAATTAATCGAATTTCCATTAATATATATGGTAAATCGATGATCGGTTAACGAACGATTCGGATAGCGAACATAATTGTGGAACGGATTAAGTTCGTTAACCGAATACCCACTGTACTTTAAATTCATGAAATTATCGTCCGATTTCACTTCTGAAAATAAATGTACGTTCGACAGTATTAGTTTAATTGTTCCAGGGCATCGTTTTGAGCAATCTCCTGCTAGAGTTATTTCCTGTAGTGGCCAGATATTAATTTTAGGCATACAATTTTAAGGCCAAATATAAATAATAAGAAACTGGACCACTCATCCAAATCAGAAAAAAACGACAATTTTCGGTTAATAGGAATCGGAGAATTCTGATCCAATTTCCGATCTCATTTTTAATTCATTGGATTCCAATCGAACCTATTGTTCGATCATTCTATAACGTCCAGAGATTTTGATCCTAATTCAAATGAGATTGGCGGAGTAATCTTTCCATGTATTTAAATCGATAAAATCTTTGAATGTTTTGACTGTCGTTTATGTTTTTATAGCTTAGATATCACTTTATACAAAGGATCCAAAGACAGCCTTGATATAAATTAATAAAAGGGTCCACAAACAGCCTTGATATCAGGTTATAAAAGGGTACACAAACAGCATTGATATAAATTTATAAAAAGGTCCACAAACAGCCTTGATATAAATTTAAAAAAGGGTCCACAAACAGCATTGATATAAATTTAAAAAAGCGTCCACAAACAGCCTTGATATAAATTTATAAAAGGTTCCACAAACAGCCTTGATATCAGGTTATAAAAGGGTCCACAAACAGCATTGATATAAATTTATAAAAGGGTCCACAAACAGCATTGATATAAATTAATAAAAGGGTCTACAAACAGCATTGATATAAATTAATAAAAAGGTCCACAAACAGCCTTGGTATTAGGGCATCGGTGATGGGCATTAAAAAGTTGTTTTAAAGTTAAACTAAAACTAATTAACAAATTAAAAAAAAAAAAACAACTTAAAGTTAAAACATTTATTAAGTAGGAAAAAAAAGTTCAACTAAATATTGAACTAAACTTTTTTCACCGGGCTAAACTTTTCTTTTAAATTAAAAATAAGTAGTTCAATTAACATTTTAATAGTTCGTAATTTTATTATTTTACTTTTAGCCCCATCACTGTAGATAATAGTAGTAGATCAACAAACAGCCTTGATACCTAGCTATTTCAGGTCAACATTCACCCATTGGTGGAACTAGGTCAAAGCAGGTCAAACACACAGACCTGGTTCTAATCAGTCTCTTGTATGTCTCGTGTTTTGATTTCAGCTTGTCACACAGTCAGTCAGTCAGTCACGAAGAAAAGAATGAAAATAAAAGAAAGAATCAATTCTTATATACATCTTCTGATTGGGGGAGAGAGAGGGAGGGGGGGGGAGAAACGGTGACCCATTTAGCCTAAAAACCTCCCAGAGCGAGCACTCTACTGGGTGTCTGGACGTGAGTTCCCCCAGAGAGACGGACAAACATAGGCTAGTGATTCTGTTCAGATCAGCCCTGAGTTAATTTCGTTTAGGTTTCTGACGTCCTGGTTCCTAAACTTAATTTAAAACTCACGCGTTCAGTTGTTGTTGTTTTTTAACTTCTAGTTGTGTGTGTGTGTGTTTGATTGTGTGTGTGTGTGTGCGCGCGCGCAGGTTATCTGGATTTAGATTAGAGTTATTTAAAAAGTAGGAGAAGGTTTTTTTTTTTACAGTGTGAACTACGTCACCTTTTGTGAAATGTCCGAGTCATGAAGAAAAGTGCGGGTTATTTTGTTTTAAATATTAACACTATTGAACACTATTTAACACTATTTAGACAATTTAACACTATTTAGACAATTTAACACTATTTAGACTATTTAACACTATTTAGACAATTTAAGACTATTTAGACTATTTAACACTATTTAGACAATTTAACACTATTTAGACTATTTAACACTATTTAGACTATTTAACACTATTTAGACAATTTAACACTATTTAGCAAAAAATAAGTCTACATAGTCAAGCCTACAATGTCTGTACTCATACATACATATATAAATAAATATAGAATAAATGCAGTATGTTAATCCACAGTTAAACATAACACAAGTATCAATATAACTATCTATATCTCTATACTTATAAGACGCATTCGTTGTCTGTCCTTCTGTCGGTCTGTCTGTCTGTTCCCTTATAACTCAAGATCCAGACAAACAAATAACGTGAAATTTGTTACACAAACACATAATTACATGGGGAAGGTTATAGGACAGGTTTCGTTTCATCTCGATGGGTAGTTTAATTGTAATTAATTTTTTTTTATTTTAGTATTTTACTATATTAAAGTAATCTCGACGGCGCCATACATAAAATTCCTCTGTGACGTCATTTCCCTATGATCGAATAGAACTTGCGCGCTGGTGCTGTATTGTGCCTTTGTGATGCAAAGAATTGTTGATGTTTTTTCATGCTCTCTAATGTGTACAGTTTGAGGAAGGTAAAGGAATGAAGAAGGATTTTAGAAGAAGTGTGAAACCATAATAATAAGTATATATATATATATATATATATATATATATATATATATATATATTAGGGTTGCTGATTAAACTGCGTTAATTTGCAATTAACGAGTCGAAAAAAATTTGCGATTAAAATTTTTAACGCAATACCTAAATGCGTTAATTTGACCAAAATGCTGAAAGTTCACCAAATCGATAAATAACGGGGGAGAGAGGGAGAGAGAGGGAATGAGGGAATGAGGGAGGGAGGAGGGGAGAGAGGAGGAGGGAGAGAGAGAGGTGGGAGAGAGGGAGGGGGTAGGGAGGGAGAGAGGGGAGGGAGGGAGAGAGAGGGTGGGAGAGAGGGAGGGAGAGAGAGATAAAGAGTGAGGGGGGGCAGGGAGGGAGAGAGGGAATGAGGGAGGGAGGAAGAGGGAGAGAGGTGAAGAGGAGAGAGGATGAGAGAAATGGGAGGAAGAGATAAAGAGAGAGGGGGCAGGGAGGGAGAGAGGGAAGGAGGAAGGGGAGAGAGGGAGGGAGGGGGATGGACAGGGGGGGAGAGAACGAAGGGGAGATGGGAGAGGGAGGGTGGGAGGGAGAGAGATGGGAGAGAGAGCGAGGGAGAGGGAGGGAGAAGGAGGTAGGGAGAAAGGGAGGAAGGGAAAGGAGAGAGAGGAAGGGAGAGAAGGGGTAGGGAGAAAACAGAAGGTAAACAGAAAACCTTATTTTAAACCCGGGCAAAGCCGGGTACTTGCAACTAGTATCTATATATATATATATATATATATATATATATATACATATGTATAAATATATGAACTTACAAACGCTTTATAACAAGAACTGCTGATTCATAAACAATTCTGTCAGCAAAAACTACAAGTCACGTTTCAGAAACAAAGGATTTTATTTTAGGTCTGACGCTTTAACGTATAATAAGTATTATTCGTGAAAGTTGGATTATTTTCTAGACGTTTAGAAGCATATAGAGCCAACAGTGATTGATTTAGATCAAATTGAGATCGATCATTACAGATCAGAGCAATCACGAAATAAAAACATCGATACCCGGAAATACTGAAAATGTCATCTTAGCTAAAATATTAGAATGTATATATTTATAAATCATTCACATTTGAAAGAACTATAAAATAGCTAAATGGACAATTAAGATCGATATATATTATTGATTGATTAACAGATTGATAGATGGATTGATTGGTTGACATCAATACACAGCCGTGATACAATAGCGTACGCATCAATTGTGTGAACGTATGAATCATCAAGTACACGACGCACTTGATTGCACTCTCCGTACTGATGACCCACCGAGGGTCAAATCTACAAAAACACAACAATAACGAATTTACGATGAACAGAGAAAAAAACCAAACAAGGTCAAAATGTTTGACACTCCCTCCTCCAGGGACAGATAACTCCAGCGTCGAGATGTTTTTCATTCTCGCCATCGATTAAGGCCCCTCACGGCTGGGAATTGACCGTCATCGTAGGCCCTTTTGTGTCCGGTCTGTGTGGACCACCTCGACACTTAGGTCTATTATACTACTGTCTCACATACACACACATACACACTCTCTCTCTCTCTTTCTCTCTCACACACACACACACACAAACAAACACGCCTTGCGACAATCAGTCCAATCAAAGAGTCAACTTTTTTGACTGTTTTCTGACTGAGGCATGGAAAAAAACAAACAATTTCTTAATACTACAGCCTGTATTGACGTCTTTGTGCCCCCCTCCCTTCTCTTCCCTTCTCGACACCGGCCCCTAAATTAAAAGTAGCTACATTTTTCTGTTTGTTTTTTTTTACTTTGTCTCCTACACTCCGCAATTTCCCTACCCCCTCCCCCTCAGATCGACCCCCCCCTTCCCCCAATCCACCAAGCTTCATATAATATCATTCATGAAATGACTTAACATCATAATAATATAGCATGAATAGGTAAATAGATTGAAAGATAGGTAATTAGATTGATGATTGATAAGTAAATAAATTGACAGATTTATGAATGTTTGGGTGGATGGATGGAAAGACAGATAGACAGACAGTACGACGGACAGAAAGATAGATACATAGATAGATAGGTAGGTAGGTAGGTAGGTAGGTAGGTAGGTAGGTAGATAGATAGATAGATAGATAGATAGATAGATAGATAGATAGATAGATAGATAGATAGATGGATAGATAGATAGATAGATAGATAGATAGATAGATAGATAGATAGATAGATAGATAGATAGATAGATAGATAGATAGATAGATAGATAGATAGATAGATAGATAGATAGATAGATAGATAGATAGATAGATAGATAGATAGATAGATAGATAGATAGATAGATAGATAGATAGATAGATAGATGTGACAATGTGTACACACATTAATAATCCATTTTAGAATGTTAGATTAAGCTTGTTTTCATTTTTAAAATATTCACTTGTGTTTTAAAGGATTATGTGTCTTGAATAAAAGCCGAACGACCTGAATGTTTTGTGTCATAATGTGTGATTAGTTAAGAAAACAATTTAATGTGAAGAGAACATTTTATATTGACTAAATATATTTTTAGAAACACAGCAACACGTCAACAGAAAGTCTTACGATACAGTTCAGGCAACAAACATAAAATATGGGCAGTTGGCAATTACATTCAAAAAACCTAAAATATCGGAAGTTGGCAATTACATTCAAATAACCTAAAATATTGGCAGTTGGCAATTACATTCAAAAAAAAAAACTTACAATATCGGCATTTGGCAATTACATTCAACAAATACACAGGTTGATACCTTAGCATAGTTTGTACTCAACTAACAGGTAAATAACGGGGGGCGTTGTATCGGTTGTAACTGGAGATTAGGGTCACACCATTAGGGGAGATCGAGCAGAATTAAAGATTGTGAATGAGGCAATGTGAAGGTCACTTTTAAAACTTATGATTAACCAATGAGGTGACAATAAAGTGTACATTTATAGAACTAGTCATTTAAATTGTGTTATTCTTTTATTAAAAGAGGCTGATGCACAAAATTTATATCATACAGCAATCACCAAATAAAACAAATGCAGCCATTTGTGTTATTTTACTTTCTAATAGTGTAGCACCTAAATATCGATACACAACAGTGTAGCACCTAAGATTCGATACACAATAGAACAATACACACATACGGCGGCTTTCGAAAAAACCAGTTAAATATTGACGACGCTCATTCTGCCCCCCCTTCCGGACAGTCCACGGCCCCCAATGGAGCCGCGGCCCACCGCTTTGAGAAGCACTGCGCTAATGCGATTTGGAGAAACTGAATTTGTTAATATGGTATCCGAAAATGTGATACTAATTGCATGTAGTGGAAAATCTGGAAAAATCTTAATAAATATGGCTCGCACTGTAGGTCGGCGCCCCATCCACATCATCCCTCCCCCCACAGACACACACATACACCCAAGAGGAGTGCATTAGGCTTGGTAGGCGTTTCCGCTTCTACATTTCATCTTGAGCGCAACGGCAGCACGTGGGTCGCGGGGAAAAGAAGTAAATCAAAGACAAATTTAACTGTGACTGACGGACGAAGTTGTGTTTCTAGTAATGTAAGAATGAATTAAAGGGAGGGGGAAACTAAAACTGAAGAAACTGCTTTGCTTTGAATCATTCAAGGTACGCAATCCCCCTCCCAACAAATGGCGCACGTGCTGCTCAGCAATGCAGACATATTGTGAACAGAGGTAGGTAGATGTTTTGGATGTGAGGTGAATTAGTCGTATGTAGGACTGTATGATATCCACGGGCCGTTGTGGTGGTTCGGCGACCGCCTGGGAACCCCCCCCCCACCCGTTCCCCCCCACACACACACTGCCATAGCGGGCCCTTAAGTTCATATCATTTATGATGCTAAAGAACGCTGAGATGTATTTTAGCATAGGGGCCCCCTAAATATCTCAAACGTGTTTGCCTGGGAACCCCCCCCCACTGCCAATAGTGGCCCCTTACAGTATAAATTCATATCATTTGTTGCCATGGTGGTAAAGAACGCTGACATGGGGGGGCACCCAAAATATCCCTACATTATAGTAGAAACTCATATCATTCATTTATGATACAAAGAAAAACGCTAGCATGTACTTTTGTATAGGTCCTCCCTACTCCTCTCACCCCCCCAAATATCTTAAAAGTCTCTGCCTATGTTCTCCACATATCTCTGCCTAGCGCCACTCATATCTTCAGAAAGTCCATGTTTAGTTAGTATATAGTCATTGGGTGTGGGGGAGCGGCAAGGCAGAGACTCGGGGCCCTCTTATCAATGAACTTAATAAAAACTAATACTGAAAGGTGGGCCTTTGATAGTGGTGACCCAAGGCGGGTGCCTATTTATAAAAATGTCTCTCTCTCTCTCTCTCTCTCTCTCTCTCTCTCTCTGTCTGTCTGTCTGTCTCTCTCTCTCTCTCTCTCTCTCTCTCTCTCTCTCTCTCTCTCTCTCTCTGTGTGTGTCTCTATCTATCTATCTATCTATCTATATATCTATATGTCTATCTATCTATCTCTTTGTCTCAATCTCAGTCTGTCTGCCTATCTCTCTCTGTCTGTCTCTCTCTATGTCTGTCTGTCTTACTCCCCCCTCTCTGTGTCTGCCTGTCTGTCTCTGTCTCTCTCTCTGTATGTTTATATCTGTCTTTCTGTCTGTCTCGCTAACTGCGTCTGTCTGTATCTCTATCTCTCTCTCACTCTGTGTGTGTGTGTGTGTGTCTGTCTCTCTGCCTATCTGTTTCTCTCTATCTATTTGTCTGTCTCAATCTCAATCTGTCTGCCTATCTGTCTTACTCCTTCTCTCTGTCTGCCTGTCTCTCTCTCTCTCTCTGTCTGTCTGTCTATATATATCTTTCTGTCTGTCTCTCTCATTGTGTCTGTCTGTATCTCTATCTCTCTCTCACTCTCTCCCCCCTCTCTCCTCCCCCTCTCTCTCTCTCTGTATTATATTCTGTATTTTCAGTGCACAAAACGTAGGAAGGAAGGAAGGAAGGTAGGACGAGCAAGGGGAGACCGAAGTTACTCTCATTGAGACAGAAGCGCGATCTGTCTTCTGTGTTCTATTCAATCAGCCTGTCATTCTATCCTACCTTCTGTTGTAGTCTGTCCAACGTATGTCATCCAGCCAGCATTCATTTCTTTCCATTCTTTGTGTGCGTTGAGAATTGATTGATCTACTGCAGTTGTCAAAAAACAACAACTGACGTACCTGAGTTGTTCTTAATAACGTTATCTGTCACCCGAGTTGTTGAACTGGCCCTCCCACATTCACGCGCCCATTAGCCCGTGCAAACAAAACACTGTATTATATGTGCGTCATGTTGGGCAACCTGTAGGATGCAAGGCATATAGCCCTTAAATGCAAATGACCTCCCCCCCCCCCCCGCCTCACCTTCCAAACAGAGAATCTTTCATTTGTATTCATGTATCGTGTGCCTAAACCCCCCATCAACCAAACAGAGTCTGCATTTTGAACCCCCTCCCCACACGAAGCTATCATATGAACCTGAATACTGGACTAACCTGTATACTGGACTAACCTGTATACTGGACTAACCTGTATACTGGACTAACCTGTATACTGGACTAACCTGTATATTGGACTATCCTGCATACTAGACTAGCCTGTATACTGGACTACGCTTGTATACTGGACTAACCTGTATACTGTACTATTCTGTATACTGGACTAGCCTGTATACTGGACTACGCTTGTATACTGGAGTACGCCATATCATATTAACAATTAACATCTGCTATTTAAGCTAAAAAGAATTAAAAATTAATCCTTGTGTCCCAATCGTCATTAAAATATTTGAATTGAATACCATGACATTACGTAGCAGCACAACGATAATGACTCAGAAATATATAAAAACTACTTAGTTTAGGTTCATACTTCGAGTTAGTGTTGTTTTAGTCCCAGGTTATATTTTAGTTTCAGTTTTTATTTCGTTTTT
Source organism: Bulinus truncatus (assembly GCA_021962125.1). Lineage (NCBI taxonomy): Eukaryota > Metazoa > Mollusca > Gastropoda > Planorbidae > Bulinus > Bulinus truncatus. The sequence goes on from JAGDYQ010000039.1 coordinate 4,462,367, forward strand.
TCTGTAATAATTTTAGTTTTCGTCTAGTTTTAGTCTTGCTTCTAATTTTAGTTTTAGTTTTAGTTCTCGTTGACGAAAAGTCAACATTTTCGTTAACGAAGGTTTTAGTTTTAGTTTTCGTCAACGAAAACAACACTACTTCGAGTGTTGACTTAAGACACTGATATCATGCACAATACACCACGATAAAGTTAAACACACACTACACCACAATAAAGTTTAACATACACTGCACCACGATAACGTTAACATACACTACACCACTTTTGCTCAGTTCCAAACATAAATTCATAATCATATCATTATAAATCACTGTAATTTCTATGTATGACCAATGTTTCAATGAACTATTTATTTATCTCCACAACAAGTGTTACTATTAATTAGTTTATTATTTTTATTTTCCTTCCTTTAGTTTCATTCTTTAAAAAATAATTCCTTTGCTCGCAACTGACACCCAATGTCTATTGGCATGGTCGAATGGTTATAACACTGTCACGTGAATTAAGTTGTCCTGGGATTGATTATAAAATTATTAGTATTTATTCTTTCTTCTCCGAAACTTTAAAATATTTTCCCCCAAAACAATGTTATTAATTCCACACACATTTTTTTTTCTGCAATCTCAGTGCCACGGAACTTGTGGAAATAGACCAACCAACATCTTTAGCGCAGACCAAATCTCAAAGGTAAACACACACACACACACACAAACACACAAAATATTTTAATAACAAAATGCACCAATACACATGGTTAGCACATTGAATGCGATAAGCAAGTTTTATCAGCTTTATTTCATGCCACTCAATGAGAGCATATCTGGAGATAAGAATAATATTCGTTTTGAAAGCTATTAACAGTTTAATGTTAGCTTAATTATTTGCTTACACTTGGGATGATGAAGGCTGGTGCGAGCTATAAATAAACCCACAGAATCGGTTGCAACCAGATTCATCCAAATGCAGACGCGAGCGAATAAAACCCAGGTTCAGGTAAGAAATAATTGTGTGCCACTGTGCAGACAGGAAGTGACGTTCTTGCTCATATTCAGACCAGATGACATACACACGTGACACACACATGTGACATTACACAAATGTGGCGCTACAACATGCGCGGACGTATGTATCAGTGCTGGGCCATCTGCAGATGAGGGAAAAAAATAATAACGTACCAGAGCCGTTAACAGCATCGGCAAAATAGCTGTTGACTAACTCGATACCGAAACACCAAAATCGACTACGGGGTCTACTTTGGCAGATTCGATTCCTACAGACTTAATGAACTCGGGGCGACATTATTTGTAATTTGTGAATTTTTGAATAAATATTTGAACATTGGTCACTCATCGATATATTCGATTACAGTTTAGTTTCCCCCCACAATTGTTATCTTGTTTCTTGGACAGTTAGAGCTCGTCACATGATCTCATCTATACTGGCCATGCCATTTCAGGTCATCTTTTTTTATAATGATGTCCAGTTTGAGGACATGAGATTGTCTGTAATTACTGTGCCGATCACATGATCAGTGTTTAGCACCTTTATACACCAATAGCACTCTGTATACACCTATAATACCTTATACACCAATAGCATTCTGTATACACCTATAATACCTCATACACCAATAGCACTCTGTATACACCTATAATACCTCATACACCAATAGCACTCTGTATACACCTATAATACCTCATACACCAATAGCACTCTGTATAACCTATAATACCTCATACACCAATAGCACTCTGTATACACCTATAATACCTCATACACCAATAGCACTCTGTATACACCTATAATACCTCATACACCAATAGCACTCTGTATACACCTATAATACCTCATACACCAATAGCACTGTGTATACACCTATAAAACCTTATACACCAATAGCACTCTGTATACACCTATAATACCTTATACACCAACAGCACTCTGTATACACCTATAATACCTTATACACCAATAGCACTGTGTATACACCTATAATACCTTATACACCAATAGCACTCCGTATACACCTATAATACCTTATACACCAAGAGCACTCTGTATACACCTATAATACTTTATACACGAACAATACTTTATACCCAGGGGCGGCCAAACAAGGGGTCCGTTTGAGCCCTATTCCAGATTTTTTCAATGTTTTTTTTTTGTTAACAAAAAAGCTTTGAAAAGCCTCATTAATATTTAGTAAACAAAGGTAATTACAGATAGGAATCAGAAGGCTCAATGGGCCTCGTTCTGACGGCCGCACTTGGCCATCCGTGGTACATAGCAATAAAATTGTCTGCACCCAGGAACACATTATAGGCCTTGAAAAATAGTAATTCATACACCAAATAAATATCTACATATATGTCCACTCTATAAGTCAACTGTACGTGTCCAGTCTATAAGTCTACTGTACGTGTCCACTCAATAAGTCCCCAGTATGTGTCCACTCTATAAGTCCACTGTAATGCCTTCCCTCCTCCTGTCTACTTTACATTATCCAGTTTATGTCTCACGATGTTCTATTTTTAGTTCAATAGAATAAAAAAAGACGAGCCAATGATTATTTCTCCGATTTCTCCATTCTCTAATATCTCGTATGTCAGCTGAACACACACACACACACACACACACGCGCGCGCGCACGCACACAAATATTCCCGATTCTTATCATGAACTCTGGACGGACGGCACCACGTGAGCATTCAATTTGACTCCAGGTTAGGGTCACGCGTCTGAGGCTATACCTGTGACAGCTACACCCTTCATTCAGATTCAGACGCCCTGCCACCCTTACCCCCCCTCCACCCCACCCCCGACCCTAATAGCCCCACATTTCATTGACATCTCATAAAACTACAAAATATTTTTTTTTAATTTATTTTCCTCAAATTTTGAATGTTTAGAGTCAAGCTGTATGTCATTCAAATAGAAATAGACTTTATTTGTTTTTTAATAGACATTTAGAATTATGGCTGTCACGAATTTTATTATTATTATTATTATTATTATTTTGAAGTGTTTTAAGTCTGTTCCAGTTTGATGCCAGAGGAAACTAAAGGAAATAACTTTCAACCAAATATTTACCTGGTGATGGTTTGTAGACACAGGCTGACAGTCATGTCATTTTCTTTTTTTATTTCCTGTTAGAAAGTGAATTGATAAAATTTCACAACACTTTCTTAACACTTAGTAATAACCAATTCTCTACGAAACAATATTTAATTGTTATGTTTTTTTACGGTTTCAATGTTTTATGTTACTTAAATACAAACAATCATAAATTAAAAAAAAAAATAGAAAATAATTTTCGCATTATAATTTGCCTTATCTGCACAGGTTTTTTTTTTTGTGTGGATTTCTTTCTTAGTAAGTTTGGGCGGCAGAGGCGTACCTAGGATGGGGAGAGGTCCTAATTCGAAAGGTCCCGCCGGGCCCCAGCTTGAGGTGACCCCCCCCAAAAAAAATATTCTCTTTTACATTAAATATTAAGTACATGTTCTCATTCATGGTGTCGAATGTCAAAATGCAGGGTCCCCCAAAGAGGCCAAGCCCCCCCACCATGGCCCCCAAATCCCTAGGTTCGGAACTGTTGGGCGGTCGCCTTTTTTAAAAAAAATAAACATGCCCCTACCCGCCCCCCACGCAAATGAAGTTCGTGGCATGTTTTGTTTTGTTTTCTTTTTCTCAGAGAGTTTCAGACTCAACACTTCTATTATTCATTTGATATGTGTTATAAAAGAGATGTCGCTTTATTCACGATGTTGATAATTATTAAACATGATTTATATATTTCTTTTGTCAAAGTAAAAATATCATGAATCTTGGGAAGGGGGGGGGAGGGTGACATTTCTTCCTCTAACCCCCTCCCCTTCCCTTTTCGCAAATCATGTCCCCTTCTTCCAATCGTGTTATTAATAATACCGATGTCTAATTTAATTATTGCCATTTCCATTTCTGGTAAGAAATAAACAAAATATAAAAAAAAAATTTCTTTATTATTTTTATCAGGTAAACTTGTAAATATTACAATAGAAAATAAAAAAAAATAGATGAATATTCCAAGGAAATCAACAACCAAGTCATAAAAAAAGTGTATTTCTGGCAGTAGAAAAAAAAAGAATGTAAATAATAGGAGGGGGTGGGGAATTTCTAACCACAATTAGCTAAGATTTACGTCAACATATCATACAATTTTTCACGAAGATTAAGAAAACATTTTGAATGATAGCCATTTTAAAAAAATAAACAAGTCTATGGCTTGGTAGTTACCTCCCTTTATGGTGTAAATATGGTAGTTACCTCCCTCTATGGTGTAAATATGGTAGTTACCTCCCTCTATGGTGTAAATATGGTAGTTACCTCCCTTTATGGTGTAAATATGGTAGTTACCTCCCTTTATGGTGTAAATATGGTAGTTACCTCCCTTTATGGTGTAAGTCTTTTAAGGTTAACTGATGACTATGCTTGATGTAAACGCTTTGTTTTCGTTGCAGTGAACATTTCTAATGTAGTCACTACATTTGATATAGTGACTATGTTAGCTGTTAGAACTAAGTTCGCTGTAATGCACTTGTTCACAATAATGATTAAATTCTCTGTAGCGACTTTATTTTGTTGTAGTGAACTAGTTTGCTACAGTGACTAAGTTCAAAGCTGTGGTGATTAAATTCTCTGTAGTGTCTTTGTTTTGTTGCAGTGTACTAGTTCCCTATAGTGACTAAGTTCGAAGCTGTGGTGACTATGTTTGCTTCAGAGACTAAGAAACCTGCGGGGAATATACCTAACTAAAAGTTCCTATAGCTTATTTTCAATGCACATCAAAGCGGAAAATATTTATTTCAAATTAGAACCCAACCATTATAAACCTGTTCTGTAACTCTCTCTGTAATTCAATCTCAATGCAAGGTTTTTAATTGGCCTCGTAAAAAATGTCCGTTTAGAGGCTAGCACTTCTTTACCTGTTTGTAAAAGGAACGCTGCTGGGTTTTAATTTTTTTTATTTTTATCCGCAGATCATCCTTCAAGTTAACTTCTCGTTACGTAAAAGGGCCCATTAATCTGGGGCCCCGCGGCCTTGGATGACAACAATAGCAATGAAGCCCCGAACAACGAATCAGTCACAATTCTTTAACCAGTTAACGTTTAGTGGCCGACTTGACGTCAGACCGGAAACAATGTTCACTCGTCAGACGATCTGTCTCGTTTGTTGCTTCCCCCTCCCCCAGCCCTCACCCCCCATTTACGTCTGGGTCAATGAGATTTACCTCCCTTAGAAAGACAAATTAAAACAAGAAATTACCCAACTTTTCTTTAGGAGCACACACACACACACACACACACACACTGACACTCACACACACACACACTGACACTCTCTCACACACACACACACACATATATATATATATATATATATATATATATAGGAGATAATTTTATATGGATGTTCGACATTTTAAATAGTTACAAAAACTTCAAGTTAATTGTTTGATTGACGGTCTCATGTTTCTCATGCTTTGTTTCGTTAAGAAAAGCTGATTGAAATACTTTGCAACAAAGGCGTAGGAAATGAGGAACTAGGGAGAGGGGAGGGGGTCCAAATTTGAAGGTCCCCAGGGCCCCAAAATATTTTTTTACATTAAATAATAAGCACATTTTCTCATGTCATGTTGACGAATGTCAAAATGCAGGGGCCCCCAAAGAGACCAAGCCCCCTGGCCCCCCCCCAAATCCTTAGGCTAGGCACTGCTTTGGAATCCTGATTGTTTAATTAAGTTTAATACCTCAACACCTCCTACATTGACTTATTTCATCGTTCACTCGCTCTCTTTCTCTCTCTCTCTCTCTCTCTCTCTCTATCTATCTATCTATCTATCTATCGATTTATCTATCTGTCTATCTATATATCTAGCTATCTATCCCCATCTGTATGCCCACTGTCGACTCAATGTTTATCTTTAACCCCCTTCCCCCCCCCCATCACCACCACCAAAAACACCACCAAACCCTCCCCCTTTTTTCAGTCAAGTCAGCCAATAGAAAATGTCAATCAAAAGTTTTGATGCCGTCACTCGGTGACGTGTGTAGACGCTGACCTTATATTTACAAACAATTTTTATTCCCCCCTTTTTTCTTTCTTTCTTTCTTTCTTTCTTTGACCTAATAATGATATACAATATATATCTAAAATAGGTCAACTCTTTTTCCCTACGTTCAATAGCCATGTAACAAAAGACAAAAATCGTGGGGAATAACTCCTGTCTCTTGTAATTTCATTGATTGCTCTCCCCTCTTTTTTTTTTGTGTCTTGGTCCTTTTTCTTTAATCTGTTGTTATGAATGAGAAAGGGATCATTGGGAGGAGTAGGGGGTGACAGCGGAAAGAAAAATAAAGGAGGGGTAGTGGTAGGGTGCCTGACGGAAAGAGGGGGGCGGGGGAGGGGGGGCTGCGTAAGGGGGTGGGGAGATCACAGATTGCATAAACGATGTTATTTTATTTATTATTTTTTTTGTCCGATGTGAAAATATGAAATAATTTCCTGGTGTGAGCTAACTAAAGCTAGCGTTGTTGTGGATCATGTTTTGGAAAAAAACAAATAAAAGATAACAAAAAAAAAATCCAGAATGGCGCAGAGACACGAGAACATCCATGGGTAATTGGATGGAGGCTTTTAACTATCATGGCTGTGGATAGGATAATAATAACAGGACTATAAGCTGGCTGGCTCTCTCCCTAACCCTTGCTCTTGTCGATTGTTGTCAACTTGCTTTTATTTGTGAGCGATTTGAGGTCAAGTGTGTGGGGGGGGGGAGAGAGAATGGGAGGAATTAATCTATTACTCAATACGTGGAAAAAGTTTTGAAGTGCCGTCATTGCTTTTCGATGCCGTTTTAATAACAGATCACAGCCTCCCATTTCCTTAACCCAGAGGCTGCGACCTCCCCCCCCCCCCCCCCTTTTATTTATTTTGAATGGATGACCTAGATAATATTTATCCAAAAGCAACTTCCTGTTTTAATATAAAACTGTAAAAAGTGTTTTTTTTTTTTATTATTCTTATTATTATTATTATTCCTCGATTAATTAACAATTATTTTCCTAGCCTCCATATTTTTTTTTAATTTTTAACGAAACAATTTTTTTTGTGTACAAATAAAGACAGCTGTATCTGTTGAAATGACGGGCTCTGATGTTTACATGCAGGAACACTCATTTGTTATTTTTACATACGAATCTCTGTGTGTGTGTGAGAGAGAGAGAGTGTGCGTGTGTGGGATGTGTGTGTGCGCGCCCTAGGTTTTCTCATTTCCCGGCGTCTTGCTTTTTATCCCTGGATTTCGGCACAAAAGTTGTTCTCATCCCGAATAATCCCGGTATACAATATCTCCTTTCTAGTAGGCATCAAACATTAAAGTTGAACTAAAAGAGGGAATAAGAATGACTTAGTTGACAATGTTTTATTAAGTTATGTACAGTTCCTGTAATCTGCGGAGGTTTTCTATTACAGATATTTAATTTTCTATTACAGATATTTAATTTTCTATTACAGATATTTAATTTTCTGTTACAAATATTTAATTTTCTATTACAGATATTAAATTTTCTATTACAGATATTCAATTCTCTATTACAGATATTCAATTCTCTATTACAGATATTTAATTTTCTATTACAGATATTTAATTTTCTATTACAGATATTTAATTCTATATTACAGGATATTTAATTTACTATTACAGATATTCAATTTGGCATATAAATCAACACAAGTGGCATCAACCAATTTAATAAAAATGAATTTTACTTACTAATTATAGAATCGTTAATTCCGTTCCGATTCAATTCAATAAAAAGAAGAGTGTAAAACTATCCACTTCTGTTCTAAAAGTGTCTAAACGTCTGTCTTAGTAGGTCATGTTTATTTTGATTGAAGTCTCTTGTTGAGAACAAAAAAAAAGACACCTTATGACCCCCTGCCTGGACCAAGGTCAGTTTATAGAGTGTTGTACCCATAATGCAGGTCAATATTTCTTCAGACAACAACGGTGAACCAAACCACTGCTTTTTGAAGCTCATGTTTGTATACATGTACTAGTTAGTAGTTGACATATCGATGAGAAATATTGGGCTGCAGTAAACGACTGCAATGCAAGGCTTTCATCACAGCTGCTTAAACTAGAATACTTAACCGCGAATCGCTCTTTCACCGCTAAATATCGATACATGTGAAATAACAAGGTGGTTCCCAATCTTTTTCTTGCCACGGACCTGTCAGCGTTTGATAATTTCACAGGTGGGGGGAGGGATTGGGTTGATTATTTCTCGGCCATGGAAAGTCGCACAATGACGAGTTAGATTATATATAAAGGAAATAATTTAATGTTTCTATGGCGACCCGGTTCCATTCGAATCACAGACCCAGAACCGGTCCGCGGCGCGGGGGTTGGGTGGGGTAGGGACCACTGAAATAACAGATGAAAGTCCTTGCCACTTTGGGATGGTTAAATTTGTGCAGTTAATTTAATCACTGTAAAATTAAAAAAAAAATTCCCGGGAAATGTTTAATGAGCTCAAGTTCGGTCGGGATCAGAGACTCTTGCGGACGCAGATCCGCAGACTTTTCCGAATCCGCGGACTGACAGTGGACGCTTCGTATGGTTAAGTTGCGGACTCGCGGACTAACGCGGATCTTCTTTAGCGTTACCATAAAAAAAATTTCAAGTCATTTAAAAAGCTAAATTTCAGCAATGCGGACGCGCAGACTGACTGCGGGCCAATGTTGTAAGATTCTGCGGACGTGGACGGGGATCATTGATAGAAATCCCCGGACGGACGCGGACGCTAAATTTCAACATCCGCACACCTCTGGTCTGGATCGCCGAGGATAGACCCCCCCCCCCCCCCAGAGAGTGAGGTATGTAAACGTGTGTTTTTTAAGCATGTGTGTATGTCTTAGTAACTTGTGTCTTAGTATGTCTTAGTAACTTGTGTCTTAGTATGTCTTAGTAACTTGTGTCTTAGTATGCCTTAGTAACTTGTGTCTTAGTATACCTTAGTAACTTGTGTCTTAGTATGCCTTAGTAACTTGTGTCTTAGTATGTCTTAGTAACTTGTGTCTTAGTATGCCTTAGTAACTTGTGTTCTAGTATGCCTTAGTAACTTGTGTCCTAGTATGTACACATGAGCAGTTAAAACCTTCATATCATTGTTAGTTTTTTTTGTATAGTATCTCTCAAATTTCCCTCCGTTATTTCCCCTCCCGAATCACATTACCGTATCAATGATTGACCAATCGTCCCCCCTCCCACCACATCCCACCACAAACTTACGAATCCGGCAAATACCTGGAGACTAATTTGCATATCATCATGTCTTGATGTTGTGTGTTTTTTTTTCTTTTATTCATTTATTTCATTTATTTTTTGAAAAGAAAGACATTTTTTTTAAATCAAAGAGTAACAACTTTACCAATGTAATTTTTTAAAGGCTTTATGTAAGTAAAAACAAATGCGGATATATGACGGTCGAGGCACCCAGTCGGTCGAGGCCTCAGTCGGTCGAGGCCTCAGTCGGTCGAGGCCCCAGTCGGTCGAAGCCTCAGTCGGTCGAGGCCCCAGTCGGTCGAGGCCTCAGTCGGTCGAGGCCCCAGTCGGTCGAGGCCTCAGTCGTCGAGGCCTGTCGGTCGAGGCCCTTGTCGGGCGAGTGCTTTGGCACAGAAGAGAATTTTGGGTTCGACAAAAAGAGAGGATCTCAAGAAAATTTAGTTTGGCGTTTTTCGCCTTCCCCCCCTTTCCCCACATGCCGGTGCCACGAAGGCGTGTAAATTGCTTCAGTCCATGTAGGTTAGCTGTTTGTTTTAAATTTCACTACTCACTTGACTAAATGGTGGTGGTGGTGGTGAGGTAATGAGTCCGAGTGGGGTGGCGACGGGTTAGGATGGACTTCCAACGGACACAGCCTCGAATTATATCTTTTGATCGTTGGGGCTTCAACTGAAACTGGTGGAACAGGAAAGTCGGCAATTTAACTGGATACATTGTTAAAATGCTTAGCTAGGATACATAGCTAGGATACATAGCTAGGAGTACATAGCTAACCTGCACACTACACCTTTTGATGATGTAATATATCGGCCATCAAGCGTCTGACCGACATCATGCCTAAAATGCAAAGAATTGCCCAAAACATTTCTGTCATCAAAAAAGATTCAAGCCGGTGGTGTAGGGGCAAAGACGTCTAAAACACCTGTTTAATTTCAAACTTGCATCTGCTAGCCTGGAATGTTTTGGCTAAATCCCGGGCCTCCAGTATTCCTTTCTGCAACTGATAATGATCATGATGTGCAGACGATACCCCCTGTCTGTCATTATGAGCCGTCAAATAGACGCTGTGTTTAGGTTTCTGCTGACTTTTTTTTTATATTACAGTTGGGTTTATGTTTTATGTTTTTATTTAAATAAAGCGTACACAGTTTTATTTGTTTCGTTGGGTGGTCGGCTTTTCATTCTGGGTTTTTTTATTTTTTTCATTTTTAGCCATTAGTGTAGTAACACCATTCCTGATTCTAATATAATGCCGCGTTATCCAAAAACTTGTACACACGTAAATATGTGCACACGGTACATAAGCACGCACATACAGAAGCACACAAGTACACAAGTACACAAGCACACACGTACACAGACACACAAGTACACAAGTACATAAGCACACACGTACACAAACACACACGTAAACAAGTACATAAGTAAAAACGTCCACAAGGACACAGTACAGAAGCACACACGTACACATGCACACATATACATGAGCACGCACATACACACATACATACTTCCGCTGTTTCATTACGGACGGTCCTATGCAAATGTATTCGTTGGGCAGTGTTGGTCTTGGGGAAGATGATTGGGGGGGGGGGGGGGGAATCTATTAAAAGTAAACTATTGCTACCGACCACTGGACCCGCGCCTAACGATCGCAACACATACACGCACACATACACACACACACGCACGCACACAATTAACGATATCAGAAATATTTGAGCCACTGACCACTGAACAGCGATTATCTTCCACAACCGCGCCCCTTTCACTGTCCGCTGGTCACCTTCAGATTGAGGCCCTTTCATCACAACATCGGGCACACCAACGAGACAGTTGTGTATCTCTTCTTAGTCCACCATAGCAGCAGTAAAGTTCCCTTGGCCCAAACAGGTCATCGGGGGCAGACGAAGTGCGGAATTCATCTGTTTCTATAACCCCGGCATATGAAGGGATTGTGTGGTCAGCACAACGCCCTGGACCATAGACTGACCTGTAATACCCATGTACTAATAACAATGCCTATCGAATATAGTGCTTTAAGTGTCCAGCTAAATACCCTGCTTAATCTCCCCCCCCCAACACACACACGCGCGCACTCACCCCCTCCTCCCATCAAACAAAAAATAAAAACTAGGAATGACGCTGAAATGTGTGAAAATTGGCGGGAAAACATGGTTGTCAAAATAAAAATTATAATTAATTTTAGCTTAAGTTGTTATCAGTTTATTCCATCAAAAATTATTTCTATAAAAAAAATATCCAATATCTGTCAATAAAAAATGTGTGTAATAATGCATCAATAAAGAGCTTTAAAAAAAAAAAAAGCAAAAATTTCACAAAGAGTGTCTTTGTCTCCAGCACTGAGTTCGTCATATAACGGATCGTTTAATTAAAGTTGTTTTTTTTTTTTTGTTTAAATCGTATTTAAGACAAGCTGTGACATTTTAAAGGGGAAATAATCATAATAAATTTCTTTTTTCTCTTCAAATCTTTATTTTTTTTTATCCGTCGAGTGATCGGCCCCTGCTTGGGGAGGGGTTAGCTCCCCTCTCAACTTATCTCCCTCATGCCGGCAACAAATGTCAGTCACGAAGACGTAATCTAAGGCTCGGGTGAGGGGGGAGTGTGGGGGTCCACTGGGGAGAGGAGGATGATGAAGGTTGGGGGGAAGGGGAGGGGTCAGAAGGTCCTCCTGAGAGTCACTCAATGGGGGTTTCTGATATAATGGGGTGCTGGGCTGACTGAAATGGGTTGAGTGACCGGGGGGGGGGCGGGGTATTTATGGAACAGTATGGGGCGTACACCAACGATTCTCACAATAACAAACTTTTAGTTTTGTGAAAAAAAAAAAAAGAAAGAAAATGAGTTGTAATTCAGCATTCTTAGATTTTTGTACAAATTTCATTATACATTACAAATTTTGGTCTCGGCCCATTTTTAATTTCAACCGCGACCTACGAGCGTGTCGCCGCCACCAATCAAATTTTTTTACGAGATCCGCCGTTGTACAAACAATAGCCTTCAATAGCCGATAGCGCAATGGAGAAAAACTTTCGCAAGGACCTGGAGATTGAATGGGATCAACAGCTCAACTGTCAAACAACATCCGCCCCTTCTTTGTGTTGTAGTAGTAGATCCACGTGTGGTGGACTATCCGTTGAGACATACATTTCAGATCTGTTGGTCATTTTTTGTTTGGGAGACCAGTTGCTAAGGAATGATCTATTGATTAACAGGGATTAATAGAGAGAGGCTTATAACAATTTTTTAAAAGAAAGTCTCTTCACTCTGAGGCGTAGGGGAAAAGGGAGGTGAAGGCGTTCCCACCCCAAGGTAACATTTTTATAATTGATGCGCAAAACATAGTTATGGTCAAGGGGAAAGCTGTGGTGAGTGTCAACAAAATGGTTGACTGCCAGTGCCGCACCTAGAGATGTCGGGGGGGGGGGTTCCGAGGGGGGGGGGCTTGGCATTTTGACATTCGATACTATGACATGAGATAATGTACTTAATATTTAATGTAAAAAAAAACTTGAGCTGGGGCCCAGGGGAATTTCAAAATAGGACTCCCCATACCCCAACCCTAGGTACGCCTCTGGCGACAGCCTTCCCCGCCCACAATTCCAACCTCCCCCACCCACCCCACCCCCAGCGCCACATATCCAAATAAAATCATTTGCTTTAACATTGCGACGTTCATTTTGTTCAATAGCCGGTTGAAAGTAACGATTGTCATTTCGTGAATTTTTATTTTTTTTTTTTCCATTTTTTCAAATTTAATTAATAAAAAAAAAACAAAAAAATTCGTGCCCCCCTAACCTGACCTAGTTTTACCAGACGATATTTATATTTAGACGTTGTACTCTTAATGTCGTACTCACTCCCCCCCCCACCCCCACTTGTGTGTGTGTATCCCATGAATCACCTAAATATTTGTCCAAACCTTCAGTCTGTACTGCTGCCCATGAAAGTGTATAAAACGTCACTCCACCACCCCCTCCCCTCTTACATTAGAACTCAGAATGGACATGGAGATCCATCAACTAGACATTGATCTCGGCCACAACATTCAACTTGCAATATACATCTATTTTTAGAACGCCCCCCCCCCCGTGGGGGGAGGGTAATAAAAAATCAAAAAACCAAAGAAAGAAAAAAAAGGGTTACTACTAGTTACTAGATCGGTGAATTAAGAATATATCCCATAATTTAAGTTCTTACAAAATAGCTCCAATTTTATTTCAAATACAGTTAGGATGACTCAAGTACATTGTTGTCTTTTATATTTTACATTGGATCAGTGCCGTCCTTTAGCATCAGCCGACCACACCCAGGGGCCCACCACACCCAGGGGCCCATCACACCCAGGGGCCGCAACGATATTTTAAATCAATTAGCCTCAAACTATTTACTAGTCTATAAAAATAAAGGAGGTAGTGATAACATCGTAAACTAAAATTAATAAAAACTAGCTGTAGTGCTGACCCTGCAAAACCTTTGCATAGAGTTATATCCCCTTAGGCTTGGTCGGTAGGCTGGTTTATTTTTTTGGTTTCGGGCAGATCCAATTTTGTCATTATTGTATTTTAAACTGGAATACTGTTGTATTAATTCTTTTACTTTCGATTTAACACAGAACCCACACCACTATTATTTATATAGATATTTGTATTAGAAACATCTATCATTAGGAAGTGACTTAACTTTTAGAAATATAATATTTCTCGAGGCATATTTCTTGAATAACATTATCACAAAATATTTCAACTTTCTTTACTAAATTGCTTTTAGCTTTTTTATAGGTGTGTTTTTTTTTGTTTTTGTTTTTTTTGTTTTTTTGTTTTCTTGTTTACTTTTCAGTAAAAAAAATATATAAAAACGACCCGGAGGACGTGTCACAGAGTCAGACAGACAGACAGACAGACAGTCAGACAGACAGACATATATATATATATATATATATATATAGCGAGAGATAGATTAGATAGACAGTCAAATAGATATTGATAGATAGATAGACAGACAGACAGACAGATAGATAGATAGATAGATGGATAGATAGATAGATAGATAGATAGACAGACAGACAGACAGACAGACAGATAGATAGATAGATAGATAGATAGATAGATAGATAGATAGATAGATAGATAGATAGATAGATAGATAGATAGATAGATAGATAGATAGATAGATAGATAGATAGATAGATAGATGGATGGATGGATGGATGGATGGATGGATGGATGGATGGATGGATGGATGGATGGATGGATGGATGGATGGATGGATGGATGGATGGATAGATAGATAGATAGATAGATAGATAGATAGATAGATAGATAGATAGATAGATAGATAGATAGATAGATAGATCCACCCTCCAACCTGGACCCCATAATATAATAAGACAGAAGTCACCGAACAACCCAACAGATGTAAACAAATAAAACGATTCTTAAGTGGTTCTCCAACATGACTCCCTCAATTCCATTTCCCATTCTCGCACCCCCGTATTTCGGTCTCGTGTAAACCCTAGAGTGCAAGACTCTACATGCAATTTTCTGTTGTTGGTTTCCCCCCCCCCCACCCCCCACCGCCTGTTTTTCTCTTAAAATGAACTTTCTACAATTTCTGTTAATTGAGTGTCCTCTCTTTCTCCATAACTTTCAGACCCTCGTACTCTGCTCGTCTCAAGTGGATGAGGAAATGATGGTCGTGTGGTGGACAGTGAAGTGGCCGGGGGGGGGGCTGGGCGGGGGGGGGGTACGCATAGAATTATATGCACTGAGATCATAGGCGAACAGTAAATTACTTTTTTTCGGACACTGTTGACCACTTGGTGGGGAGTTAGATGGGTGTGATGACAGGTACAGGTTCAAGATCTGGCTACTTCTGTTGTCCGTGTGTCACCTTGGAAATTGCACACTCTGTTGTTATAGAATGTAGAAATGGCTTTGCACAAAAGAAAACTGTATTTTTTTTATTTTTTTTATGTAGGTATCAGTTGATAGTGTTGTCATTGATTGGACCTTCATTGGACCTGCATTGGATCTGCCTTCGACCTTCATTGGACCTACATTGGACCTTTATTGGACCTGCATTGGACCTGCCTTCGACCTTCATTGGACCTACATTGGAACTGCATTTGACCTGTCTTCGACCTTCATGGGACTTGCCTTCGACCTTCATTAGAACTGCATTGGACCGTCATTGGAACTGCATTGGACCTACATCGGACCTACATTGGACCGTCATCGGAACTGCATTGGACCTGCCTTCGACCTTCATTGGACCTACATTGGACCTACATTGGACCTACATTGGACCGTCATTGGACCTACATAGCACGTTGGTGAACATTACATGATAATATTTCACTGTTACTCCATGTAAATTCTAGTCGATGTAAACAAATGAATAAGTAAACAGTCGATGACTTACTGAGCTCTAAAGTTGGTTGACCAGTGTCCATATGCACGAAATTAAGGGGCGAAGCAACACATGCCCGTTGCTTGTTTATTTATTTTTATTCTGCACCTGTGAGATATTTCTATCTAATCACACTCTCCATGTAAACAATCACCGTTCTATTAATTCTAGCATTTAAAAAAAAATCATTTCTACCTGTTTATGTTATCGGTAAACATTTAAATTTTTCTTTAAAACCCAACAAACGAATCTGTCGCCAAAGTAAACTTTACCAGGTTATTGAACCAAGTTATTTCTGCAATTAATTTTACTTTATCATTTCAACAATTTATTTCACTAGGCTGGCTTGCTCAACTGTTTCGTTAAATTAGTTCATAATAGAGCTCATAATGTGGTTCATTAGTTTTTTTTATTTTTAGAATTAAATGATTTGATTCAGTGAAGAAGTGGTTTCGTTACAAATGAATTAATATTTACATTCACATCTTTCTTTAACTGCTGATATTCACTTAGTTTCTGTAACCTCTTCCCAGTTTAATAGTTGAGTTTCTCCTATTATCAATAACCGGTTTAGTTATTGGGTTTCTCCTATTATTAATAACCGGTTTAGTTATTGGGTTTCTCCTATTATCAATAACCGGTTTAGTTATTGGGTTTCTCCTATTATCAATAACCGGTTTAGTTATTGGGTGTCTCCTATTATCAATCACCGGTTTAGTTATTGGGTGTCTCATATTATCAATAACCGGTTTAGTTATTGGGTTTCTCCTATTATAATAACCGGTTTAGTTATTGGGTTTCTCCTATTATCAATAACCGGTTTAGTTATTGGGTGTCTCCTATTATCAATAACCGGTTTAGTTATTGGGTGTCTCCTATTATCAATAACCGGTTTAGTTATTGGGTTTCTCCAGTAATCATTGTTCGTCTTATCGCTAAGTTTCTACCTAGCTGATTTCTTTTACTTTCTCTTGTAATAGTTGTACGATTAGTGGATGAGTTCCTTCTGTAACCTATGCCCGGTTAGCTTTAACCGTACTTCCCCTCACACCGGGCAGACATTCACTGACAGACTGCTCCTCCTTTACATACATCCTCCCCTACTTTCCCCCCCCCCCAACCCTCCACCATTGCCTTCTGCTCTCAACAACTTCCGCTTTGCCCCACCTGTGCTAACATGTTTACCTGAAAGGACCCCGGCAGTAAATTTAGAGAAGATAGAAGAGCGGGAAATAAAAAAAGGAAAATGTTTGAAAATAACCGGTACTAGTTTAATAGCTCAGCCATTAAAAAATGTTTCCAATAGCCCCGTATCGTAAAAATAACATGGGAGACATTTTTCTTTCTCAACTAGAGACATTCTTTATGTGAGCTATGGATGAATGGGAGAATTCAGCTGATACAGACAGATTGTCTTCAAGTCTTCGAACTTCATTTCATCGTCTTGAAACACTTTTGTTTTATAAATAAAACAAGAAATTTGATGAAGTTATTTGATTTTCTTGTATTTTTATTGTTTGTTTCTTGTATTTTTGTTGTTTGTTGTATGTTTGTTGTATGTTTGATGTTTGTTGTATGTTGTATGTTTGGTGAAGTTGTTTTAATGGATAACCTGATATCTCCACGTCGGTAGATTTCCATTGATTTATATGTTTGTTTATCATTCCAGACGTCGTTGTTTATATTTACAGACTTGGTTCACAGATGTGTTGATAGGTTAAAGATGGAATATCACGTGCATGATTTACACACAACTTTAGGTGTTGTATGGTGTGTTTACACACAACTTTAGGTGTTGTATGGTGTGTTTACACACAACTTTAGGTGTTGTATGGTGTGTGTTTACACACAACTTTAGGTGTTGTATGGTGTGTGTTTACACACAACTTTAGGTGTTGTATGGTGTGTGTTTACACACAACTTAAGGTGTTGTATGGTGTGTTTACACACAACTTTAGTTGTTGTATGGTGTGTTTCACACAACTTTAGGTGTTGTATGGTGTGTTTACACACAACTTTAGGTGTTGTATGGTGTGTGTTTACACAAAACTTTAGGTGTTGTATGGTGTGTTTACACACAACTTTAGGTGTTGTATGGTGTGTTTAAATGTCGGAATGAACACTGAGATGAACATTTTGCAGGCTACATTTATGAATTATGTGTATTAGTTTATGGTACATCAACACTAGTGCTTTAACACTATATTCGCTAGATGTGTCTTTCTTTAATGGCCCATCTAATTGATCGTTATTTGGAACTTAAATGTTTCATAAATTATTATGTTGTTATTACTTGGATCTGATTATTTCGTGCAATCAAGAATCATGTCATATTTTATATATTTGGCTTTGTGGGCAATCAATGTACTGGGGAATGTGTTGATAGCTTATAGTCTGCCTACCTACTTTAACTGACACTGTACTAAATGTAATATGTACAACGAATTCTGATATTTCCTTCAAACTTAACGCATTTTTTAAAGAGTCCACGCACATGCCAAGTTTCAATAAATCTACCAGAATCTTCACATCTTCTTCACATCTTCTTCGCATCTTCACATCTTCTTCACATCTTCACATCTTCACATCTTCTTCGCATCTTCACATCTTCTTCACATCTTCACATCTTCTTCACATCTTCACATCTTCATATCTTCATATCTTCATATCTTCACATCTTCATATCTTCACATCTTCACATCTTCTTCACATCTTCACATCTTCACATCTTCATATCTTCACATCTTCTTCACATCTTCACATCTTCTTCATATCTTCACATCTTCACATCTTCACATCTTCACATCTTCACATCTTCTTCACATCTTCACATCTTCATATCTTCATATCTTCACATCTTCATATCTTCATATCTTCATATATTCATATCTTCACATCTTCACATCTTCATATCTTCATATCTTCACATCTTCATATCTTCACATCTTCACATCTTCATATCTTCACATCTTCAGATCTGCACATCTGCACATCTTCACATCTTCTTCACATCTTCGCATCTTCATATCTTCACATCTGCACATCTTCACATCTTATTCACATCTTCACATCTTCACATCTTCATATCTTCATATCTTCACATCTTCATATTTTCACATCTTCACATCTTCATATATTCACATCTTCATATATTCACATCTTCACATCTTCATATCGTAATCTCCATCAAAATAAAATAAACCATTTGGCTTTAAAAAAAACATTCACTGAATTAAGTTCCAACTATTTACTGGAACACCAGGCCGCGTACCTGATCAAAATATGACCTACCTAAACCACCAATCAAATTAAAGCCACACCCCCACCCCTATTGGGCAAAGCTAATGACGAGTCCTAAAATTCTTGTAAATAAAAATTAAAAGGAATTAAAAAAAAAAGTATCTTCAGCCGCCCTCTGTTACAAACTTTTTTTTTTTACTTTTATAGTCGCATTCCCCCCCCCCCCCATGTACTACAAGGGAAAGCACTATCCCTCCACCCTCTTTCCATTCCCCACCCCCAACAGTACTCACACAATCTGTATACCATCATGATGTTCTACGATGGTGAAGGTGTATGGTAAACTTTTATCACTCCCCCCCCCATCACACAGCACAACAAGGTAGCACCTCCCTGGGGGGGGGGAAACCCCCCCCCCCACCCCTTAGACTTCTAGATATAATATTACCAACAGCTCAAGATTGCACATCTATGACTTGACGCACCCACCCCCACCCCGCATAACCTACCTCCTTCCAGAAAACCAATGTACACTTCCCCTTCTCCCACTTCCCCCCTCCCCCCACCTCCATACCCCTACCATTTGTTCACGAGTTCAAGACCACGCAGTACTCAACACCAATACAACTTTAAGGTGAGATTTTTTTATTTTATATTTCTTTAAAGGTCATGCCAGTTGTTGTTATTTATTTTTTTTTTAAATAAAGGAGGGGAAAAAAATAAAGAGCAACGAAAAAATTCAGGTGTTGCTTGCTTACCTGTATGGGGGGGGGAGGTTTTGTAAAATGTATGGGGTCAATTATTGGTTGTTATTGCCCGCCAGGACTGGGTCAGTCGTGAGAAAATGTTGATGGTTCCTGCAGGCAGATGGGACCATTAATGGGGTCACGTGATTGGAACTGAAGATGGTAGTGATGGTGAGGTAGGGTGGGATAGGTTTGTTTATATGTGGAGGGGAAAGGGGGGGGAGGAAACAGGCGGAATGAGAGGTAGTTTGATAGATCAACAGACAGGTAGA
Source organism: Bulinus truncatus (assembly GCA_021962125.1). NCBI lineage: Eukaryota > Metazoa > Mollusca > Gastropoda > Planorbidae > Bulinus > Bulinus truncatus. The sequence goes on from JAGDYQ010000039.1 coordinate 4,482,391, forward strand.
CGGGTGTATAGATAGATGGGTAGATAGAATGATTGATTGACGGACAGACAATCAAAGGGAAAAACAGATAGATAGATAGATAGATAGATAGATAGATAGATAGATAGATAGATAGATAGATAGATAGATAGATAGATAGATAGATAGATAGATAGATAGATAGATAGATAGATAGATAGATAGATAGATAGATAGATAGATAGATAGATGGATGAATGGATGGTTGGATAGATAGATAGATAGATAGATAGATAGATAGATAGATAGATAGATAGATAGATAGATAGATAGATAGATAGATAGATAGATAGATAGATAGATAGATAGAATCTGAAACTATATCTGAATCGATAACATGTAGACGTCGTCCATATTGGATATCTGTCTCCAAATATGATGACGTCATGATGATAGTATGATGACGTCACGAAGATAGTATGATGACGTCATGATGATAGTATGGTTACGTCATGATGATAGTATGATGACGTCGGGATGATAGTATGATGACGTCAGGATGATAGTATGATGACGTCATGATGATAGTATGATGTCAAAAGTAAGGCAGCTACTACCAAAAATTCTTGGGCCACATATGGTCTTAAAATAGGGCGCCCGTAACCCTCCAAGGGCCCAGCTTCTTTGCAGAAATAAAAAAAATTTAACTGTGCCAGCGAAGTATCTATCCCTCGAAATGCACCCCGGGGGATGCAGACACGTCTTTTGGGTGGCTGGTGTGTTGGAGAGTTTTGCGGCGTTAAATTGTCAGAGTACTTGAGATTGTGTGTTGTGTTGTGGTGTATTGTGTTGTGCTGTGTTGTACTGAGTTGTGTTGTGTTGTATTGAGTTGTGTTTTATTTTGGTGTGGTGTGTTGAGTTGCGTTGCTTTGTTTTGTGGTATGTTGCTGTGCTTTGTTAGGGTTTTGTTACTGGTGTTTAAACAAAGTTACACCAACATTCTGGATTGAAATATATTTAATGGGTAGATAACAATTTGACGAGTGGTTATTGTTTTGTTACCTGAATCATTGAATGACATTTGATCGTGGATAACCATAACATTGTGTACATATCACTTCCATAACATTGTGTACATATCACTTCCATAACATTGTGTACATATCACCCCCATAACATTGTGTACATATCACTTCCATAACATTGTGTACATATCACCCCCATAACATTGTGTACATATCACTTCCATAACATTGTGTACATATCACTTCCATAACATTGTGTACATATCACTTCCATAACATTGTGTACATATCACCCCCATAACATTGTGTACATATCACTTCCATTACATTGTGTATATATCACTTCCATAACATTGTGTAGATGTTGCAACATTTGGCAGTTTGTTTATCTATTTTAAAATCAAAACATAGATGGAATCATTCGAATGTTACCTGATTAGAATTTTAAACTCTTAAAATATTTGGCAACAAATTTGATATGAAAGATCAAACGAAATCCGTGTATTTTACAATGTGTGTGAATGTCTGTGTAAGTGTGTGTATGTGTGTGCAAGTGTGTGTGTATATGTGTGTGTGTATGTATGTGCATAAGGTGGTAATAATATATTGGTATACGTAAAATTTAAAAAAAACGTATTTTTGATAAATAATTATCCCGTAGACAGACTCAACAGCAGGCAGGCGATTTTATGTTGCACCTGTTGAATCTGAAGTGAAAAGTAAACTTTGTAGAATATCAAAGAAAGTTTGTTTTTTTTTTTAATAGCTTTGAATCAAAGTGTGAAAAGTAAATTGACGAGCACAAAGAAAACAAAGTACAAATACAACTAATATGTAACTAATTTGTAACTAATATGTAAGTAATGTGTAACTAATATGCAACTAATTTGTAACTAATATGTAACTAATTTGTAACTAATATATAACTAATTTGTAACACTACCATTCATAGACAAGAAGTTATTGAAATTAATTAACACATCAAAACGTTTTAATAATTCAAGTTGATGAATAATTTATGGAATTCAGCCATTAAGGATTTTAAAAAAAAACTGATTGTGGAGTTGACTGGACGTCGCGCTAACCACACAATCCACCCAGTATGCCACGGGTTAGTGCTAACCACACAATCCACCCAGTATGCCACGGGTTGGAGCTAACCACACAATCCACCCAGTATGCCACGGGTTGGTGCTAACCACACAATCTACCCAGTATGCCACGGGTTGGTGCAAACCACACAATCTACCCAGTATGCCGCGGGTTGGAGCTAACCACACAATCCACTCAGTATGCCACGGGTTGGTGGGAGGGGGCAGGGGAGAGAGAGGGAGATGGGAGAGGGAGGGAGAGAGGGAGAGAGAAAGGGAGGGAAGGAAAGAGAAAAGAAGGGAGGGAGAGGGGTTAGGGAGGGAGAGAGGGGAGGGAAGGAGAGAGGGAGGGAGAGAGGTAAAGAGTGAGGGAGGCAAGGAGGGAGAGAGGGAATAAGGGAGGGAGGAAGAGGGAGAGAGGTGGAGAGAGGAGGGAGGGAGAATGAAGGGAGGGAGAGATATAGTCAAACGAATACTGGAGCGTCTGTCTGTCCGGCCTAACTGATCACGTGTCATTGTATCATTCGATTTCAATAGTTTCATTCATTTGTATTTGTCTTTATTCATTTAATCCCAGTTTTGAAACATAACGAGCGAAAATAATTGCCCATTGGGGGTGGGGGGGGGGGAGGAGGTAAAAAGAGAGCAAACTGTTTTTTAGCATCCAGCTTCTATTAAAAAACGTCTATAGAATGTAAGCACTTACGTGGCAGTTAGTGACGTTGCTAACAGTTACACCCCCCCCCCCCCTTAGCCCTCCACCCCACCACCGAAATAAAAAACCTTGACGGAATTTAAATTAGAAGAATGGCAATTTTAATGAGTATCAAATAGCTCTCTCTCTCTCTCTCGCTGTCTCTCTCTCTCTCTCTCTCTCTCTCTCTCTCTCTCTCTCTCTCTCTCTCTCTCTCTACTTGTCGGGTTTTTTTTGTCATATAAGAAATCCCTTTAACAAAATGCCGGAAAAATGCTGAGTTTAAAGACAACAGAGAAGTGACCTGGTGACCTATTATTTTCGAGGATGTTGTCTCTGCCTTGAGGCACCAAATACATAATAACGCTTCTAACTATATATATATATATATATATATATATATATATATATATATATATATATATATACAGAGTAGGGTGTCCCAAAAATGCTCGAAATTTTTTTTTTTTAAATCTTTGGTGTCTCACCCCCTGAAATGTGTCTCTTGGGTACAATGAGTCTATTGGTGAAGTTGTAGCTCATTTGAACAACATTTAGAGGTCCCCCAAGAGCTTTTAAAATTATAGTATTACGCCAACATAAAAATCCAGACGAATCATGGCTCAAATAATTTGCAGTTTTTGCATGCCATAGTTGAATAAAATGAAGTTTAAATATACTTATATTTATCTCATTGCTACCATTAACTAGAGTTGAAATTGTGTGATTCTTAATTAGAAAATGTAATAAATGCTAGAAAACATATAAAATACCTAATGTGCAAAATTTAAGCAATGTGCATATTTTTTGAAGATTTAATTTTTTTTAAACTAAGCATGGTAAATTGTCAGGCATCATATCACCAAAAGTTGCTGCAGTGCTGGACAGAACGAACACCAGCATTAGAAAATCAACAATGATACTTGCATCCGCATTCAACGAAGCTGGTGTTCCGACATCTGACACAGTATTTTCCAAGAGCACAATGCATCGTCATCGCAAGCTTTGTCGTCAACAAGCTGCAGCATTTATAAAAGAAGACTATATTCCCTCAAAATCAATTGTACATAGGGATGGTAAGCTATTGCCCGATGTTACCGGACATGTTACCAACAACGGCGATCGATTACCTGTCCTGCTCTCGTCACTTGTCGATGGCACCACAAAGCTTCTTGGTGTTCCCAAGTTAGCATCCGGGTCAGGATGGGTAGCTGCTAATGCAATATATGAACATATCAAATCATGGAAGTGCGAATCTATGGTCATCGGCATGTGCTTCGACACTACGGCCTCCAATACTGGAAGACTCATTGGAGCTTGCACTCTGTTAGAAGTAGCCCTGGGACGTAATCTATTATGGATGGCATGCCGTCATCACAAGTTGGAAGTACACCTTTCCGATGCATTCAATGTTTGTCTTGGACCATCCACTGGACCAGAGATTTTGTTTTTTAAGTGGTTTCGAGAAAAATGGCCAGAATTAAACCACACACCCGAAGCCAGATCCGCCCCTTTGATAATCGTGTCTGATTCGATTAAAGAATTTATTAAATGTCAACTTGAGGTCAGTCATTCATGTGATGATTATTTGGAATTTCTTCTGCTTGCTGCACAAATGGTTGGGTTGGAGGTTGATGTCAACATTCGCAGACCTGGTGCCCTACATAGAGCAAGGTGGATGGCGGAAGCAATCTATGCAATGAAAATCGATCTATTGTTTGCAGGCAATGAAACCATCTTTCAGTTAACAGCTCGAGAATTACAAGGTAATCAGCGCTTTAATCGGTTTAACATATGTGTTTATCTTCAATCATGGTTTTCATGCAGGCTCACCGCAGAAGCACCTGTGAATGATATCTTGTTGATACAGCGTTTATACGAATATGATGATGCTGTTCTTCGATCGACTGGATTGAAAATGATGGCGCTTCACTCGTGGTACTTGAGTCCGGAACTGTCGACGCTTGCGTTATTTTAAACCCTTTTGTCGGACAAAGAAAAAACTGGCCTTGTTCGGACAATGCAATCAGAACGTGGACCGCATCTCATAAAAACACTATCAAAAAGTGTTGTTGATTTGCGTGCTTCTACCACATTTTTTGAAACATCCAACATTGATGCCAGTTTTCTAGATGCTCCTGTTGAAGCCTGGTCTTTTAAAGTTGCAGCAGATTTTGTAAAGAATCTGGCTTGTATCAATGACTCTGCAGAGCGAAGTGTAGCATTGATACAAAATTTCAATGACAGTATCACCAACAATGAAGAACAAAGACAATTTATGCTCCTAGTGGTTGAAAAACATCGGAAAAATTTTGCAGAGTGTAATCGTGAACAGCTGGCTAAAATTTAAATTTGAAGAACTTTTTTAAATTTTTGTCTACCCTACAGTACAAAGTACATAATAAATAGCAGGAATGCTTATTTGCATTGCTTATTATTATTATTTTTCAAGCAGATTGACATTGATTCAAGAATTAACTTGACAAAATGAATAAAACTTTGTTTTTCATAATTTTTTACTTAAATTTCAAATTGAAAAATATAAACCATTCAAGATTTATATATTTTGTTTCATTTAATATTATAAACAATACTAAGCATCAATTTGTTACTTAATATATCAGTTTCGCATATAATGCAACATTAACGCTGTATTAGATTTGACCGCGAATGATTTTACACCAAAATCTGGAACTTTAAACCTCTTGGGGGACCTCTAAACATTGTCCAAATGAGCTGAAATTTTGCAGGTTAACTACTGTTACCATACAGACATATTCTGTGGGGTGAGACATCAACATTTCAAAACTTCATTTTTTTGGGACACCCTAATAAAGAGGCATTAAATATTGAGTACATTATCTCACGTCATGGGGTCCAATGTCAAAATGCAAGGACCCCCAAGGAACCAAAGCCCTCTCCCCCCCCCGGGGTCACCAAATCCCTAGGTTCGGCAATGTATATACAGAGTGAGAGAGAGAGAGAGAGAGAGAGGGGGGGGGGGTAATATTTCTCGTCTTCATGTTACACAATTAACACCTGTTGTGCCTCCAGCACTATCAGTGCAATCACTCAACATATTTCAATTACGTGAGATCATTTATCCCGTTAAGTCTTGAACTCAGTTAAGATTATATATAGTAAGGTAAGAGATAATTCTTCTAAGACAATAGACATCCATGTTATCAACCCATTGCCACAGCACCTTTTCTGAAATTTTACGACATAAGAACAGACCCACACACACAGACAGACACAGACACACAGACAGACACAGACACACAGACACACACACACAAGCATACAGACATAAACACACACACACAGACACATACAGAGAGAGAGAGAGAGAGAGAGAGAAAAAGAGAGAGAGACAGACACAAACGTTACGTCAGAAACTTTATCTTACCGAAACCATATTATTTGTGATATTCTACTGCCGTCTGTACCAGGGCCTTGAGTTTCCAGGGGAACGGGATGGTTGTGGGGGATGGGGGGGGGAGTTCTGTATTGAATTCATTCATTACGACTGATTTGTAAACACACGATACGGCATCAATGAACCGGGTCGGTGTTATCACGTGACACAAAAACTGTTTTTATACCCCTCCTCCATCGTATTTAGTTTTCTCTCCTCCTGATAAATGATTGATTTCATTTAAACTGATGATGGGAGAGCAAGGGAACATAGACTGTTGTTTGTGGATCTAAGTTTTGTGGATCTAAGTTTTGTGCATCTAAGTTTTGTGGATCTAAGTTTTTTTGTGGATCTAAGTTTTGTGGATCTAAGTTTTGTGGACCTAAGTTTTGTGGATCTAAGTTTTGTGGATCTAAGTTTTGTGGATCTAAGTTTTGTGCATCTAAGTTTTGTAGATCTAAGTTGTTTTGTGGATCTCAGTTTTGTGGATCTAAGTTTTGTGGAACTAAGTTTTGTGGACCTAAGTTTTGTGCATCTAAGTTTTGTGGATCTAAGTTTTTTTGTGGATCTAAGTTTTGTGGATCTAAGTTTTGTGGACCTAAGTTTTGTGGATCTAAGTTTTGTGGATCTAAGTTTTGTGGATCTAAGTTTTGTGCATCTAAGTTTTGTGGATCTAAGTTGTTTTGTGGATCTCAGTTTTGTGGATCTAAGTTTTGTGGAACTAAGTTTGTGGACCTAAGTTTTGTGCATCTAAGTTTTGTGGATCTAAGTTTTTTTGTGGATCTAAGTTTTGTGGATCTAAGTTTTGTGGATCTAAGTTTTGTGGATCTAAGTTTTGTGGATCTAAGTTTTGTGCATCTAAGTTTTGTGGATCTAAGTTGTTTTGTGGATCTAAGTTTTTTTTGTGGATCTAAGTTTTGTGGATCTAAGTTTTGTGGATCTAAGTTTTGTGGATCTAAGTTTTGTGGACCTAAGTTTTGTGGATCTAAGTTTTGTGGATCTAAGTTTTTTTGTGGATCTAAGTTTTGTGGATCTAAGTTTTGTGCACCTAAGTTTTGTGGATCTAAGTTTTGTGGATCTAAGTTTTGTGGATCTAAGTTTTGTGCATCTAAGTTTTGTGCACCTAAGTTTTGTGCACCTAAGTTTTGTGGATCTAAGTTTTGTGGATCTAAGTTTTGTGGATCTAAGTTTTGTGCATCTAAGTTTTGTGGATCTAAGTTTTGTGGATCTAAGTTTTGTGGATCTAAGTTTTGTGGATCTAAGTATTTTTTTCACTCATTAAATTTGAGACTTCATTAGAATCTCTTGAAGATTGTTGTTTGTTTGTTGTTGTTGTTGTTGGCTATTTGTTTGTTTGTTTGTTTGTTTGAATTCATCAACGTTCCTTAAAAAAATTGAAAATACTTACGTTTATTTCTTGTCGACTTATCAGTACGTCTAAGACGTTTATGTTGGACGTTATCTGGCAGTTGGTCACGTTATCTGGTAGTTGGTCACGTTATCTGGCAGTTGGTCACGTTATCTGGCAGTTGGTCTCGTCATCTGGCAGTTGGTCACGTTATCTGGCAGTTGGCCTCGTCATCTGGCAGTTGGTTACGTTATCTGGCAGTTGGTCTCGTCATCTGGCAGTTGGTCACGTTATCTGGCAGTTGGTCACGTTATCTGGCAGTTGGTCACGTCATCTGGCAGTTGGTCACGTTATCTGGCAGTTGGTCACGTTATCTGGCAGTTGGTCACGTTATCTGGTACTTGGTCACGTTATCTGGTACTTGTTCTAGTTATCTGGCAGTTGGTCACGTTATCTGGGCATCTGGCAGTCGGTTACGTTATCTGGCAGTTGGTCTCCTCATCTGGCAGTTGGTCACGTTATCTGGCAGTTGGTCACGTTATCTGGTACTTGGTCACGTTATCTGGCAGTTGGTCACGTTATCTGGTACTTGGTCACGTTATCTGGTACTTGTTCTAGTCATCTGGCAGTTGGTCACGTTATCTGGGCATCTGGCAGTTGGTTACGTTATCTGGCAGTTGGTCTCCTCATCTGGCAGTTGGTCACGTTATCTGGCAGTTGGTCACGTTATCTGGCAGTTGGTTACGTTATCTGGCAGTTGGTCACGTCATCTGGCAGTTGGTCACGTTATCTGGCAGTTGGTTACGTTATCTGGCAGTTGGTCACGTCATCTGGCAGTTGGTCACGTCATCTGGCAGTTGGTCACGTCATCTGGCAGTTGGTCACGTCATCTGGCAGTTGGTCACGTCATCTGGCAGTTGGTCTCGTCATCTGGCAGTTGGTCACGTTATCTGGCAGTTGGTCACGTCATATGGCAGTTGGTCACGTTATCTGGCAGTTGGTCACTTTATCTGGAAGTTGTTCATGTTTAAATGTTTCATTAATTCGGGTATGTTCACTAATTGTCCACTCCTTTTAAATATATATATTTTATAAAGTTTATAAAGTCCTTGTTAAGAAATATATATTTCTGAGATCCTATGTTCTACACACACAATCCCTTCATGTGTTGAGGTTACAGAGACAGATGAATTCTACACTTCATTTACCCTATGGTCCTTTAGGACTAAAGGATCTTTACTTATTATGTATTATTTATTAACTTGGCGTGTTTGTTTGTTTTTAATTATAATTACGTTTCTTTGATTTCCACAAAAGAGTGCTATTGCGATTGCGGCAGTACGGGGGGTACATACGTATGTGACTCGCATAACGCCCATTTAACGCCTGGGGCAGACTTGGGAACTTAAACCAGGACCCGAGAAAAAAAAACATCTGCGAGAATCGAACTCAGGTCCTTCATGTCGATAGTCGTGCCCCCTACGCTGCGCGGCCATCAGAGAGGTCCCAACATGAACTGCAGTGACACCATGTAAATTACATCACAGCGCGCGGGAGATGTGAGGGAGCGGGCCAGTGGGGGAGGGAGGGTGTTGATTAGTTAGTGCCAGTCTCGTTCATCCAGATTGAGTGGTTGACTGCCCAGTTTTAAGAACTACTGATACCGCACGGGGTGCAGTTATGGGGGGGGGGGGCTGGGAAAAGGAAGGGATACCGCGGGGTAAAAAGAAGGAAGGGGGGTGGGGAGAGAAAAGAATAATTTAAAAAAAAAAAAAAAACTGGCACCCTCCATCTGACTCCATGCAATCTGTTAACATGATACCCACTCACGGTCCTGGCAGGGCAAGTCACCGGATTCTAGATTTTGAGAGCCCATTGTTTAAAGTTGTATTTTTTTTATTCAATGGGGGCTTTACTCTAAGAGTTTTGGTCATTATTATTTTAATTATCTCCCCCTGCTGCTGTTATTTTACTTGTCGTTGTTTGCATTCCCTATATCGCCCCCCACCACCCATATCCTCCCACCCCCCTCCCCCACCCCCCATGCTTTTCTTTCACATTCTGAATCTTATTATACAGTGTTGATGACGAAGCGATGTAACAAGTTAGTGACAACTGCATAATGACAGCGAAAAGGGAACGGGGGGGGGGGAGGGGGGGTAAATGTGTCACCAATATGGACGACGCGACTTCCACTCACTTGTATGTTAATTAGTTCACTCCATGGGAGATAACCACCTGAGATGAGATGGAATTGAATGGGTGAGGGGGTGACATTGTTGGCACAAGATTCAGTTTCGTCAAACAGAAACCTTTATTTTTTTTAAAGTTATAGATTACTACGTCATTGTATCGTGTCTTGTCGTTTGTTATGGATTCATGGATTACTACGTCATTGTATCGTGTCTTGTCGTTTGTTATGGATTCATGGATTACTACGTCATTGTATCGTGTCTTGTCGTTTGTTATGGATTCATGGATTACTACGTCATTGTATCGTGTCTTGTCGTTTGTTATGAATTCATGGATTACTACGTCATTGTATCGTGTCTTGTCGTTTGTTATGAATTCATGGATTACTACGTCATTGTATCGTGTCTTGTCGTTTGTTATGAATTCATGGATTACTACGTCATTGTATCGTGTCTTGTCATTTGTTATGGATTCATGGATTACTACGTCATTGTATCGTGTCTTGTCGTTTGTTATGAATTCATGGATTACTACGTCATTGTATCGTGTCTTGTCGTTTGTTATGAATTCATGGATTACTACGTCATTGTATCGTGTCTTGTCGTTTGTTATGGATTCATGGATTACTACGTCATTGTATCGTGTCTTGTCGTTTGTTATGAATTCATGGATTACTACGTCATTGTATCGTGTCTTGTCGTTTGTTATGAATTCATGGATTACTACGTCATTGTATCGTGTCTTGTCGTTTGTTATGAATTCATGGATTACTACGTCATTGTATCGTGTCTTGTCGTTTGTTATGGATTCATGGATTACTACGTCATTGTATTGTGTCTTGTCGTTTGTTATGAATTCATGGATTACTACGTCATTGTATCGTGTCTTGTCGTTTGTTATGAATTCATGGATTACTACGTCATTGTATCGTGTCTTGTCGTTTGTTATGGATTCATGGATTACTACGTCAATGTATCGTGTCTTGTCGTTTGTTATTGCCGTTGATTGTATTGTGAAAACCTTCTGATTATAATCAGTAAAAACGTCTGATCTTTGTTTTTGTTGACTTCAAATGAACGTAGAAATTTTTAAAGTCATATTTAGAAATAAGTTGGTGTCGTCTTGGTAACCAATTTAAAATATTATTTTTTTTTGAGACTTGGGGAGGGGTTGTCATCTCAGCCAAGTCGTATAAATAAAAAATAGCAGACAATATCAATTCATCATGTAAATACCAATATCTGACAGTATATACAACATTGTTCAACACAGAGGTCAGCAACCTTTCAGACCTTTTGGATCACTAAATTTACCTGTTTACTTCTACAGACCACTAAATTAACCTGTTTACTCCAACAGACCACTAAATTTACCTGTTTAATTCAACGGACCACTAAATTTACCGGATTACTCCAACGGACCACTAAATTTAGATCCGTGTATTAATTTTATATGTGTTTGTGTATGTGGTTATGAGTATGAATCTCAAATAAACAAATCAACAATGAGGACAATGATAATCAATGTTTACCTAAACATTGTGATTTATGTTTATATTTCCTGGATAATAATTACATCAACATGATTAACGTCAACAAACAAACAAAAAAAAATGTCTTCATCCTCTGCGGACCTGTAAAATTGTTCTGCGGGCAAACAATTGCCGACCGCTGATTTAACACAGACTGCATCGACTACATGTGTGAGGAAAAAAAAACATTTTACTCATCAGACATTGTAAGATAAGTTTGTTTTGGGGCTGATTGATCGATTCGTATGCCAATTAACCGATTGGAAGTTATATTAATTAAATAACTATCAACTGTGATGGGCTCTTAATAAATGGGCAACATATTTTAACGCCTTGACGCCTCGTGATTAACAGGGGCGCCGAGAGCCAACAAGGGGCCCCATGGCAGGACATCATTGCGGGCCTCTTAATAAACAATGAGTCATGAAAATTTGACATGGTCTGGGCGGTCGGGACCCCTTACAGATGCGGGCCCCCTGGCAATGACCCCCCCCTGACCCCCCCTCTCGGCGTGCCTGGTGATTAACACGAATCAAAATGTTCAAGTTCTCAAGATGAATGGTGTAGATGGTTCTGTAATTGTGACTGACAGATTCACAAGGAAACGTAAACTTGTGTTGTTGTTGTTTTTATTGTTATTATTATTCATTTGGTGGATTTATTTTATTAGGAAATAAAATAGTAGTCCTGGGTTGATAGTTTGGATGATCTATTAATAGTCGGAGATAGTCGTGTTTTAAATGTTACACTACAGGCAGAAAATATCGTGATTCGGTCTGAAACTGCTCACAGAAAACTTCTTTGCACGGAAAAGTAGGTCATGGTGGTATCTGTGGTTTCCTGAGACTGAACTCGAGGATCTAAGACCTGGGATGTTGAAGACAGATACCAACCATGTTCTGGTTTAAAAGTGGCTTCTGTTATGACTTCTGTGTGAGTCACCAAGACGGGCTAATGTTGTATGCAGGTTACAATCTTACGTGAATGTTGGGTGCATGTTTCACTCCTGCGTGAATGTTGGATGCATGTTTCACTCCTACGTGAATGCTGGATGCATGTTTCACTCCTACGTGAATGCTGGATGCATGTTTCACTCCTACGTGAATGCTGGATGCATGTTTCACTCCTGCGTGAATGTTGGATGCATGTTTCACTCCTACGTGAATGTTGGATGCATGTTTCACTCCTGCGTGAATTTTGGATGCATGTATTATATACAATGAAACATAAGACTAACGAAGGTGGTTTTAAAAGTAATTCACTGGACTTTCACAATAAAAGAACACTTATTTATTACGCATTACAGCAGTTGATTTCTGATAGCCTTTATACACATTAATAAATACTTCCAAATACTTACATTTATATGTATTTACAAACACTTACTTTACATATATTAACAAATACTTACATATATTTACAAAACATACAAACTTTTACAAATACTTACAAATACTAGTATGTTTTAATGCACGGATGCGCATGTCTATCCGGGATAATATCTAATTCTAATTATTATATTATTTATGACAGAAATGTTAACTTTTTTTTGTACTCTGTAATTGTGTGAAAGACGGTAAATTATTTCATATGCAATTACGTTGGGTAAAGTACGGTACAAAACAGATTCCTCGCAGCCGGCAACGTCATTACCGTACTCGTGATAAAAACCAGCCCCGGTCAGAATATATAAAGTTACAAAGAGGGGGGAAAGGGAGAAATCAAGCAGGGGCTTTGGGTCCACAGCTCTACCTGTCCAGGCGGCGTAACTCGATTTGTGTAATAATCGTGTATGGCATTTAGCGTAACGTTTGGTAAAGGGAAATAAGCCGAGAAATGATTATCTGCCCCCTTGTACGAACTGTTTCTTAAATTAGATTACAGAAGATCAGAATCGGGACGGGGAGGAAAGGGGGGGGGGTGGGGTGATTTGGATCTGGAGTCCTACAATTTTTTTGATGTGCTCAAAATGGCGATGTCAAGTTAAGAATACGCCCACATAAGCATAATTCATAAAAAAAAGCAAAAGATCAACATCGCGTTCATAACTAGACCAGCACAAACTATATAGACCAGTGACTATCAAACATGTTTGCGATTTATGTGACGACCACTAAGAAACACATTTGTTTATGTGACGACCCACTAAGAAACACATTTGTTTATGTGACGACCCACTAAGAAACACATTTGTTTAGGTGACGACCCACTAAGAAACACATTTGTTTATATGTGACGACCCACTAAGAAACACATTTGTTTATGTGACGACCCACTAAGAAACACATTTGTTTATGTGACGACCCACTAAGAAACACATTTGTTTATATGTGACGACCCACTAAGAAACACATTTGTTTATGTGACGACCCACTAAGAAACACATTTGTTTATGTGACGACCCACTAAGAAACACATCTGTTTATGTGACGACCCACTAAGAAACACATTTGTTTATGTGACGACCCACTAAGAAACACATCTGTTTATATGTGACTACCCACTAAGAAACACATCTGTTTATGTGACGACTCACTAAGAAACACATTTGTTTATGTGACTACCCACTAAGAAACACATCTGTTTATGTGACGACCCACTAAGAAACACATTTGTTTATGTGACGACCCACTAAGAAACACATCTGTTTTTGTGACGACCCACTAAGAAACACATTTGTTTATGTGACGACCCACTAAGAAACACATTTGTTTATATGTGACGACCCACTAAGAAACACATTTGTTTATGTGACGACCCACTAAGAAACACATTTGTTTATATGTGACGAGCCACTAAGAAACACATTTGTTTATGTGACGACCCACTAAGAGACACATTTGTTTATGTGACGACCCACTAAGAAACATATTTTTTTATGTGACGACCCACTAAGAAACACATTTGTTTAGGTGACGACCCACTAAGAAACACATCTGTTCATATGTGACTACCCACTAAGAAACACATCTGTTTATGTGACGACTCACTAAGAAACACATTTGTTTATGTGACTACCCACTAAGAAACACATCTGTTTATGTGACGACCCACTAAGAAACACATTTGTTTATGTGACGACCCACTAAGAAACACATCTGTTTTTGTGACGACCCACTAAGAAACACATTTGTTTATGTGACGACCCACTAAGAAACACATTTGTTTATATGTGACGACCCACTAAGAAACACATTTGTTTATATGTGACGACCCACTAAGAAACACATCTGTTTATGTGACGACCCACTAAGAAACACATTTGTTTATGTGACGACCACTAAGAAACACATCTGTTTATGTGACGACCCACTAAGAAACACATCTGTTTATGTGACGACCCACTAAGAAACACATTTGTTTATGTGACGACCCACTAAGAAACACATCTGTTTATATGTGACGACCCACTAAGAAACACATCTGTTTATGTGACGACCCACTAAGAAACACATCTGTTTATGTGACGACCCACTAAGAAACACATTTGTTTATGTGACGACCCACTAAGAAACACATTTGTTTAGGTGACGACCCACTAAGAAACACATCTGTTTATATGTGACTACCCACTAAGAAACACATCTGTTTATGTGACGACCCACTAAGAAACACATTTGTTTATGTGACTACCCACTAAGAAACACATCTGTTTATGTGACGACCCACTAAGAAACACATTTGATTATGTGACGACCCACTAAGAAACACATCTGTTTTTGTGACGACCCACTAAGAAACACATTTGTTTATGTGACGACCCACTAAGAAACACATTTGTTTATATGTGACGACCCACTAAGAAACACATTTGTTTATGTGACGACCCACTAAGAAACACATTTGTTTATATGTGACGACCCACTAAGAAACACATTTGTTTATGTGACGACCCACTAAGAGACACATTTGTTTATGTGACGACCCACTAAGAAACATATTTTTTTATGTGACGACCCACTAAGAAACACATTTGTTTAGGTGACGACCCACTAAGAAACACATCTGTTTATATGTGACTACCCACTAAGAAACACATCTGTTTATGTGACGACTCACTAAGAAACACATTTGTTTATGTGACTACCCACTAAGAAACACATCTGTTTATGTGACGACCCACTAAGAAACACATTTGTTTATGTGACGACCCACTAAGAAACACATCTGTTTTTGTGACGACCCACTAAGAAACACATTTGTTTATGTGACGACCCACTAAGAAACACATTTGTTTATATGTGACGACCCACTAAGAAACACATTTGTTTATGTGACGACCCACTAAGAAACACATTTGTTTATATGTGACGACCCACTTAGAAACACATTTGTTTATGTGACGACCCACTAAGAGACACATTTGTTTATGTGACGACCCACTAAGAAACATATTTTTTTATGTGACGACCCACTAAGAAACACATTTGTTTAGGTGACGACCCACTAAGAAACACATTTGTTTATATGTGACGACCCACTAAGAAACACATTTGTTTATGTGACGACCCACTAAGAAACACATTTGTTTATGTGACGACCCACTAAGAAACACATTTGTTTATATGTGACGACCCACTAAGAAACACATTTGTTTATATGTGACGACCCACTAAGAAACACATTTGTTTATGTGACGACCCACTAAGAGACACATTTGTTTATGTGACGACCCACTAAGAAACATATTTTTTTATGTGACGACCCACTAAGAAACACATTTGTTTAGGTGACGACCCACTAAGAAACATATTTTTTTATGTGACGACCCACTAAGAAACACATTTGTTTAGGTGACGACCCACTAAGAAACACATTTGTTTATATGTGACGACCCACTAAGAAACACATTTGTTTATGTGACGACCCACTAAGAAACACATTTGTTTATGTGACGACCCACTAAGAAACACATTTGTTTATATGTGACGACCCACTAAGAAACACATTTGTTTATATGTGACGACCCACTAAGAAACACATTTGTTTATGTGACGACCCACTAAGAGACACATTTGTTTATGTGACGACCCACTAAGAAACATATTTTTTTATGTGACGACCCACTAAGAAACACATTTGTTTAGGTGACGACCCACTAAGAAACACATCTGTTTATATGTGACTACCCACTAAGAAACACATCTGTTTATGTGACGACTCACTAAGAAACACATTTGTTTATGTGACTACCCACTAAGAAACACATCTGTTTATGTGACGACCCACTAAGAAACACATTTGTTTATGTGACGACCCACTAAGAAACACATCTGTTTTTGTGACGACCCACTAAGAAACACATTTGTTTATGTGACGACCCACTAAGAAACACATTTGTTTATATGTGACGACCCACTAAGAAACACATTTGTTTATGTGACGACCCACTAAGAAACACATTTGTTTATATGTGACGACCCACTAAGAAACACATTTGTTTATGTGACGACCCACTAAGAGACACATTTGTTTATGTGACGACCCACTAAGAAACATATTTTTTTATGTGACGACCCACTAAGAAACACATTTGTTTAGGTGACGACCCACTAAGAAACACATCTGTTTATATGTGACTACCCACTAAGAAACACATCTGTTTATGTGACGACTCACTAAGAAACACATTTGTTTATGTGACTACCCACTAAGAAACACATCTGTTTATGTGACGACCCACTAAGAAACACATTTGTTTATGTGACTACCCACTAAGAAACACATCTGTTTATGTGACGACCCACTAAGAAACACATTTGTTTATGTGACGACCCACTAAGAAACACATCTGTTTTTGTGACGACCCACTAAGAAACACATTTGTTTATGTGACGACCCACTAAGAAACACATTTGTTTATATGTGACGACCCACTAAGAAACACATTTGTTTATGTGACGACCCACTAAGAAACACATTTGTTTATATGTGACGACCCACTAAGAAACACATCTGTTTATGTGACGACCCACTAAGAAACACATTTGTTTAGGTGACGACCCACTAAGAAACACATCTGTTTATATGTGACTACCCACTAAGAAACACATCTGTTTATGTGACGACCCACTAAGAAACACATTTGTTTATGTGACTACCCACTAAGAAACACATCTGTTTATGTGACGACCCACTAAGAAACACATTTGTTTATGTGACGACCCACTAAGAAACACATCTGTTTTTGTGACGACCCACTAAGAAACACATTTGTTTATGTGACGACCCACTAAGAAACACATTTGTTTATATGTGACGACCCACTAAGAAACACATTTGTTTATGTGACGACCCACTAAGAAACACATTTGTTTATATGTGACGACCCACTAAGAAACACATTTGTTTATGTGACGACCCACTAAGAGACACATTTGTTTATGTGACGACCCACTAAGAAACATATTTTTTTATGTGACGACCCACTAAGAAACACATTTGTTTAGGTGACGACCCACTAAGAAACACATCTGTTTATATGTGACTACCCACTAAGAAACACATCTGTTTATGTGACGACTCACTAAGAAACACATTTGTTTATGTGACTACCCACTAAGAAACACATCTGTTTATGTGACGACCCACTAAGAAACACATTTGTTTATGTGACGACCCACTAAGAAACACATCTGTTTTTGTGACGACCCACTAAGAAACACATTTGTTTATGTGACGACCCACTAAGAAACACATTTGTTTATATGTGACGACCCACTAAGAAACACATTTGTTTATGTGACGACCCACTAAGAAACACATTTGTTTATATGTGACGACCCACTAAGAAACACATTTGTTTATGTGACGACCCACTAAGAGACACATTTGTTTATGTGACGACCCACTAAGAAACATATTTTTTTATGTGACGACCCACTAAGAAACACATTTGTTTAGGTGACGACCCACTAAGAAACACATCTGTTTATATGTGACTACCCACTAAGAAACACATCTGTTTATGTGACGACTCACTAAGAAACACATTTGTTTATGTGACTACCCACTAAGAAACACATCTGTTTATGTGACGACCCACTAAGAAACACATTTGTTTATGTGACGACCCACTAAGAAACACATCTGTTTTTGTGACGACCCACTAAGAAACACATCTGTTTATGTGACGACCCACTAAGAAACACATTTGTTTATGTGACGACCACTAAGAACCACATCTGTTTATGTGACGACCCACTAAGAAACACATCTGTTTATGTGACGACCCACTAAGAAACACATTTGTTTATGTGACGACCCACTAAGAAACACATCTGTTTATATGTGACGACCCACTAAGAAACACATCTGTTTATGTGACGACCCACTAAGAAACACATCTGTTTATGTGACGACCCACTAAGAAACACATTTGTTTATGTGACGACCCACTAAGAAACACATCTGTTTATATGTGACGACCCACTAAGAAACACATCTGTTTATGTGACGACCCACTAAGAAACACATCTGTTTACGTCTGTACGAAAAATAAAAGATCCAAAATTTGAGAACCTTTGGTTTAGAACGTCACGGTTGCTGTTTTTTTTTTTAATGCTGCGACCTTGAACTATCGAAACAAAAGAGAAAACACAAGACTTGGCGAGTAACAAGAGAACGGAATTCTGGGAATCGCTGATACACGATAAGTGAGCTTGGGATTCCGGAGTGATACGGTATTTACGGTATTCCAATAAGTTGAGTGGTGAGTTCTCATCCGTCTCTAGCTACTCTCGCGTAGAACAGAAGTGAAAAAAACAGAGAAATTTGTGGGCGAGAGACAGAGGCGGATTTAACGATGGGCTCCATTTATAGCGCCCCGATAGCCCCGAAAGGTGAATGGCTAAGAGAAAGCCAAACCAAATACCTGCAAAGCCTTAATGTGAGCCAGCATAAGACCAGCTTTATCCTGCATAACACATGTATTTTTTTTTTGCAGCATCTCTTCCTAGCTACATTGATTATGAATGAGTGTATCTTAAGCATTGTGAGCTGGGGGGTTTGAACAAATGCCCTTTGATCTAACAGCTAGACCACCAGCAATACGTGAGTCGCCCATTCAGTTCATTAGCAGCTAATTGCATGTGATCCTATGTGTTGACAAACGATCAACAAGTTCTCATAAAAATAACGAAGAATATTACGAACAATAAAAAAATAAGAATTACAGTATTCTACAGTTTGTGACATTCTACTTTTGTCCCAACGGAACCTGATGCTTTATATAGATGTGATGAGTAAAGTTCCCTAATAACTCGTCGGGGCAGATCAGTGCCGAACCTAGGGATTTGGGGGCCCAGGGGATGGCTTCTTTGGGGGCCCCTGCATTTTGACATTCGACACCATGACATGAGATAATGTACTAAATATTAAATGTTAAAAAAAATTGTGGGGGGCCTCCCTCAAGCTGGGGCCCGCGGAACTTTCGAATTAGGAAACCCCTTCCCCACCCTAGGTACGCCTCTGGGGCAGATGAAGTGTGGAGTTTATCTGTTTCAGTAACCTCGGCATATACAGTGACTGTGTGTTTAACACAACACCCAGCCGCCTTTACTACCCCAACTTAAAGTCAGGTAACCATTTAAAGTTGAGGGGACTTGGGGACTTAAACCAGGACCTGAAAAAAATCCCAAGGTTCTCACTGAAGTTCGAACCCAGTCCGGTCGACAGCCGAGAGCCCTACACTGCACGACCACCCGTCCCCTTATGTTGATATTAGTAGGAATCACCAAAAGTGTAGCTATCCGCACTGCAGCTTTCCGTACATTATGCGTACCACCTTTTAAACTCTGCACCGGATATTTCACGAAGACATTGAAACATGGCTGCCGTTCTAAAGCAGATTTAGCAACCCACCTCGGGACCTCTCACGTATTTATTAATCTATATATATAATAGCGATTAGCGTTCTGCGTTAAATCGAAAGTAAAGAATTAATACAACAATATTCCAGTTTAAAATACAATCATGAAAAAAATCGGATCTGCCTGAAACCAAAAATAACCTAGCCTACCGATCAAGCCTAAGGGGGTATAACTTTATGCAAAGGTTTTTGCAGGGTACACCTAGTATTAAATATAATTCTAATAGGGCCTTACATGTACATTTTACCTAAAGGCCCAAAAACACTCTCTGTTGTCTCTTCCTAGTACCCCCCCCCCAAAAAAAAACACCATAATGAGGACTCTCCATATAAATACATGTACCGAACGAGTTCTTGTGCGTGCCAACGTTTCAATACAACAGCTGGCTTAAACAGTTTTCGGTTATTTTCGGCCTTGTTCTTCGGGTCTTTTTCGACAAAAAAAAATACAGCTTCAAGTTCAACAAATTTGGCAGCCGTGTTTTTAAAATTGGCAATAAAATGTCAGACGTTGTTAGTTCCCTCCGACATGTTCCTCCCTCCCTCCCCGGGAACATGTCAAGGGGGAGGGGGGGGGCCACAACATACCTTCCTTCATTGCATGTCTTCCAGACCCGGTAAACCAAGCCTCCCACACGTTGCCTGGAAACAGGTCACAGAGCACCGCTGGCGGACAAACATTATAGAACGTGGCTAAACATTGTTTCCATGAGATAGCGTTAGACACCGATAGACTGACACAGATTGGATCTAAACATTTTGCACTTTAATCTAAACCTGTATATTGCATTTAGGCTGTCACTCCCCCACCCAGAAATCCAGAAATTGTATTAGTAGAAAAAACACCACCATATACCAATGTGTATACACCAGTGTATAAACCAGTGTATGTATTAGTGTATGTATTAGTGTATGTATTAGTGTATGTATCATTGTATATACCAGTACATATACCAGTGTATATAAACTTAAAGTCACAACATTCAACATTCAACATACAAAATTCACCATACATTATTCAACATTCACCATACAACATTCACCATTCAACGTTCACCATACAACATTCACCATACAACATTCACCATACAACATTCACCATACAACATTCACCATATAACATTCAACATTCACCATACAACATTCACCATGCATTATTCAACATTCACCATACAACATTCACCATACAACATTCACCATACAACATTCACCATGCGGCATTCAACATTCACCATACAACATTCACCATACAACATTCACCATACAAAATTCAAAGTTCAACCTTGTTGTGAAACTCAACAAATAAAATCATAAAATGTTTGTTTATTTGTTTACTTATTTTGTTTCCCCTCCCCAATCCAAATTTGCATCGCACGTGCAATCCTGTCCCCCCCCCTGAGTTCTATACGTTCCAACGACTTCACGTGTTCCTTTGGCTATTGTTATATCCACCACCCTCATTCCCTCCCCCACCGCCCCCTATTTTCTAATATTTAGTGACCAAATGGAGAAAAGATTATATTTTTTATTTTTATTCTCCGACGCTTTGAAAACAGATCTTGTAAAAACATGCAGGTCATTATTGTGTCAGGAAAATTGATTTCAAATGTTTTAAAGTTCAAAGGTGGCGATGTTTGATAATGTCGAGGGTTGGTGTGGAGGTGCAAGTCTTGTTTGGAAGGAAAACATTCAATATTTAACCCAAACAAGGAACTTTTACATAATACATGTAAGAATTCATTGCTTATCATTTAAAAAAAAATACATATCTTGGTTCAATTAATTTGCCTAATTAATAAAGTTAATAAATATTTTTTTTTAAAAAGATTCCAAGTGAATGTTGTCTTGTTACATTAGCACAATAGATAGATAGACAGAAAGACAGACACACACACACACACACACACGGACGGTAGGACGGACGAATAGATAGATAGATAGATAGATAGATAGATAGATAGATAGATAGATAGATAGATAGATAGATAGATAGATAGATAGATAGATAGATAGATAGATAGATAGATAGATAGATAGATAGATAGATAGATAGATAGATAGATAGATAGATAGATAGATAGATAGATAGATAGATAGATAGATAGATAGATAGATAGACAGACAGACAGACAGACAGATAGATAGATAGATAGATACTATCTGATTCGGTCAAAATGTAGACGTCGTCCATATTGGATATCTCTCACCTTATTGGTTCAATCAAAACGTAAACATAATCGATAATTTCTCAATTCACTTTTTCCGCAATTATTTTTTTTTTCTTTTAACATCTAAATATTTTTCCTTAAAAAAAACAGCCTTGTCTTGTCACTGGAATAATGTCATCTCATTATGTCACAGTAATGTCACGGCAATGTCACATTTGTCTCGATGGTTGAAAGTTGACATTGCCATTCACTCGATGACATTGACTTCGTGAGGGTGACAGTTGGTCTGAAGTAGAAACAGATTTGAGAGAAGAAGAAGAAGAAGTAGAAATCTGGCCAACTTTGGGGGAAGCCATCATAAAAGAGAAACGGTTCCCCCCCCCCCCCCAAACAAGACGGCTGTATAGGTCCCAGGGACCGATCACTCGAGAGGGGCACATGTGAGCAGGAGGAAAGATGGGAGTTGGAGGGTAGGATGGGGGGGAGAGGGGCAGATCAATTCCCAAGTGAGGGGGTCAATCAATCAATCACTGCCGTCTTGATCCGAACATCCTGGCTGGGTGTCTGCAGGAGCCCTCGGCTGTCGTTTTCAATGAGTCGCCGCCCCCACCCACCTTTCCCCATTGCGCGTGCAACGGAAGATATAATCTTGGGATTGTTTTTATGGGAGGGGAGCGGGGAGGGATGGGTGTAAGGGAGACAATGGAAGGGATGGGGGGAGGTACACCGATGACAACAGCGTGAGATCCACAGACAATGGAGAAAGAGGATAATTCACAGATTTCGGAGAAAATGAGAGAAGTTGTATAATATAAATAGATACACACACACACAGACATACTCATAGATATAGAAAGACATAGATACACACAGAGACATACACATAGATATAGACAGACATAGATACACACACAGACAGACACATAGATATAGACAGACATAGATACACAGTATAAGATACACAGACAACATATAGAATCACATAAACACAGATACAAACACAGACACAAACACAGACACAAACACAGACACAAACACAGACACAAACACAGACACAAACACAGACACACAGATACAAACACAGACGCACAGATACAATCACAGACACAAACAAAGACACACAGACACAAACACAGACGCAAACACAGACACATAGATACAAACACAGACGTGCAGACACAATCACAGACAAACATATAGAAACACAGATATAAACACAGACACACAGATACAAGCACATACACACAAATGCAGACAGACAGGTGTATATATATATATATATATATATATATATATATATATATATATATATATATATATATGACGTTTTAAAAACTGTGTAAATTAAACAACTGTAGGGGATGAGGGTCCTGGGTTTGAACCTCGGTGGGAACCAAGAAAATTTTTTTACAGGTCCCGGTGAAAGTTGGCTGATAGTTTTGCCCAGGGATACAGAAATGATGAATTATACAATTCATCTGCCCCGATGGCAGTCTAAGGGAACTTTTTTTTATATTTGTTACTACATGCCACACACCCACACAAACACACACACACACCAAACAAGTAATTCCAACGTACTTCCAGGTTGGAGAGTTTACCCTGTGTCCAATAGTTTATTTCATTAATTTAATTAATAAATCTCTCCGTCATCTGCCTCTTTATTTACCTCATAAAATTAATTTATTGTTTAATTACGTCATACAGACATGGAATGAAACTCTCGAACTCTATAAAACAAAAAATCTCTTCGCCAGCGGTAGTCTCCATTGATTAGAGAGTAAAATGGTGTTAGTTCCCGTTTGCGCGTGTTCCTCTGTCGTCTGCTCCATTTCACTAGCAGACGATCACATGCGCAGAGCCAGTCACAATATCGAAAATAATCCTTTAGCCGTTAAATTATGCAAATGAGTGGCTAATAACTCATCCGGACCAGGCGTAGTCCCAGCCTTTTTTTATTTCCACAGTCGTGGATTATTTCATGCTTGGGGAAAACGGACTTGGACACACCGCGCACGCGCACTGAGTCAATTCCCGGGATTTTTTTACGGACCAATGAACGGATGCCATTTGGTTAATGAGTCAGATGAGGCATTAAAGTGATTGAAAGGCGAGGACATCTTTGTCCTGAATATGTAACTTATAACATGTGTCCTGGCTATGTAACTTATAACATGTGTGCTATGTAACTTATAACACGTGTCCTGACTATGTAACTTATAACATGTGTCCTGAATATGTAACTTATAACATGTGTCCTGAATATGTAACTTATAACATGAGTCCTGACTATGTAACTTATAACATGTGTGCTGGCTATGTAACTTATAACATGTGTGCTGACTATGTAACTTATAACATGTGTGCTGACTATGTAACTTATAACATGTGTCCTGACTATGTAACTTATAACATGTGTGCTGAATATGTAACTTATAACATGTGTCCTGACTATTTAACTTATAACATGTGTCCTGACTATGTAACTTATAACATGTGTCCTGGCTATGTAATTTATAACTGGTAAAAATCGTATTTTAGGGGCAGAATTTTTTTTTATGATCTTATTGATGCTCGCCAAATCATAGTATTGATGACTTTACAAAGTAGTATCCATTTTAGACACTTGACTTAAAGGTTTTTTTATTAGTTTATCATTAAAAGTGTTCACCTTATGACACCTTTTTTTTTTACTTTCGTTTCGTACTCCTGTTTGACTTTGTAAAACCGCTAAACCCAATTTTATGCGATGTTGCTTCCAGTTTAGCATTTTCAAGCTGTACCACTTAGAATTAACAATCAAAATGAACAATTATAAATATTTTCTTTTGCAGTTTAAGTCACTGAATGTGATTCAATTGTTACTTGAATATTAATAAAAAGATAAAGTGGGGAAAAAAGTGATTTAGTAAACACAAATGCTCTATTCCCTGGAGCATCACATGGAAAATACAAACCAGTTAAATCTTAAGGGGGGGAGGGGGGGGGGAAGATGCCTTTGATGACCCTTGGACTTTGTATTTTTACTACCACATTTACGGCATAATATGGGGCCCTTTAAGTGGGGAAAACTTTTACAATTATAAATAAACAACATTTATGTAGTCTGGGAATCTGGGTAAGTATCAAGCCCATAATGCATAGAGTTAAATTTTGTTACTGAAGCTGACTAAAGAATCTCTTCTGGCGCCCTCGTACCCCCCCCCACCCCAATGTGGCGTGGGTCAAAATCTCAGATAAATTAGTTCGTAGCAAGATAGATTGAAGCTAATGACATATTCTACAACACTATTGTTGGTGGTTCTGAAGTACGAGAGAGAGAGAGAGAGAGAATAGAAGGAAAACATTTTTCAATAGAAGGAACACATTCATTATTAAATAGAAGGAAACCATTTATTTATTATTCAATAGAAGGAACACATTTAATTTTCAATAGATGGAACACATTCATTTTTCAATAGAAGGAACACATTTAATTTTCAATAGATGGAACACATTCATCATTCAATAGAAGGAACACATTCTACAATAAAGTGAAAATATTCTTCAATAGAAGACATAAAAAAAACTGCGGATACCAGAGTCTGTGTTTTTTGTTTCTTCACATCCAGCAGACGACTTGACGAGAAAGGAGGGATTTGTACGGTAACAAAAATCTACTTGCATGTAGGCACTGCGGGGGATTCGGGAACTGAAATAATAAATGTTCAGGGTGGTCTTTTTTGTGTGTGAGTTCTCAGAAAACATTTAATGTGTACTCATTATTTGTACACTTGTCTGGAAACACTGACACACACACACTCTCACACGCTACCGAGTACATCGGGGCTGATGAAAGATAAGTTCAGGACACACTCATTGATGTATCCCGTCATGTCTACCAGCAACAGACACACAAACAAATTATTACATCCTTTTCACCTATGTGACCTTAACGTCTGGTGTAGAACCTGGGCGAGAGCTGCCAGACATTTTTTCGAACCGAGTTTCAGAATGGACCATGAAAACACACGCAGCAAAAATGAGCGCACGTTGTTTCTGCCAGACAAATAAATATCTATATTTATTGTCATAGTTGGTTTTTGTGTATATTAGTAGTATGTAAAGTTTATATATATATTTTGAGGTACTTCTATCTCTTGGTAGCTGTAAATATGTTTCAGTCTCTTCAGAGCGTATGTTTTAACCAACTTGACTTGAGCGTGTATATAAATATATTTAAAGACGAACTACATGTAAAAAGCACTGAGCAAACTTCTACGAATACATTTACATATATTTATTTTCATATGAAGGAACTTCTTACTTTCTATTGTACAATAAGATTGATGTGATAAAATATATTCTTACACTAACAAGGTCTCAGTCTGTCCTCTCCATTATCGTCTGCTCTAATAATTTCACTTCCGCTAAGCTAAGTGGCCAGATAATTTAAACCATCTCTGTGCCAAATAACATTACTCTAGCCTAAATTATTATAACAACATCCCCCTTTCCTTTAAAAAATAAATGTTATACATTTAGTTTTTTAGTCTGTCTCTAAGTTTTTCTGTCGTTAACTTAATAAAATTTACTTTTGTCAAAATAAGAAATTGTTGCATCACATCATATCAATAATAATCTATATAAAAAAATGTCAATGTATATACAAAATGTGAAACAAAATGGTTATGATACCAAATATCCATTAATAAAAATATTCTTGTCAATACTATATCTCATATTTCAATTTTTAAATGCATCATATAGCATATCATAATATTGACGTAAAAATTTATTCAATTTTCAAAAATATTATTATTAATTCAGTTTTTAAAAAAATGTTATACAATAACAAGTGATTATTCACTTAGGTTGGTACCAAGTACCATAACTTCATAAGTTTTAAGTGCATTTTTAATTATTAGTGTTATCTCTCCTCTTTTCTTTTTTTTTATAGTGATTATTTTCTATCACCTTATGACTTAATTGTCATTTCTTTGTACATATTCACTTAATGAATTTATTTTCAATATTCAACACTTTCATATTTTTCCTCACATCAATATCATTCTTTTCTTTTGTATGAGAGTATTTTATTTCAGTACAATATATTTTTCATACTGTCTTTTGACAAACTTTTTCTGTTGCAACAATATTTTGTTCAACTTATTATTTACCTTGCTTTATCTAGCAAGTCATTTTTCTCTCATCTCTTATGAAGACCCTTTCTTTTGTCTTCTGTCAATAACACTTTCCTTAGTGATTTGACAATATTCATTTTGTACTCATCAATTATATAGGACATTTACTTTTATGTCTTTGTAATCATTTTATATAGTGTGAATATATTTTAACTTTGCACTTTTTCATGTCAATTTATCTTGACATATTCAATATCATCATGTACCATTCATTATGTCTTCTGACATAAAAATATTTAAACATTATTTTATAAAATCTTATATTATTACAATCTTCATATCTTTGACTTATTTTGTCAATAATTGTTCAAGTTACATATTTGAGACTAATAAGTCTTCTTGACAATAATCAATGTCATCATCAATAATCCTTTGATTGGATTTAACAAAATCATAAAAATTTGAACAATTGACTTCAAACAATGAATAAATTCAATAAAATATGCATTAATAATCAGTGCTTAATAAAATCTTTGCATAAACTTCAATAATATTTTCATCAATGTGAATGAAATGAATGAGTAATTAATCATTCTTACAACATATTCTCATGTACATTATACTTGTTTAGTGTATGTGTTTTATTTTAAACACAATCTCTCCTCATTCTCATCTTAATTAAGTATGCATATTTCTATTTTAAATACATTATGCATCAATCATCAATTTGAATTCTTCAATATACATGATTTAAAAAATATATTTGAGTCAATATACTCAATACAATAGTGTACTTGACAAATTTAAATGTCATTATCTTTATTCATGTATTATATTATATTTTCAATACATACAAATCTTTTATTTTCAAATACAACCATATAATGTGTATTTATAGTTCCAACATTCACCTTATTTATTCTTATATTATTTTAAAATCCATATTATATGATCTTATATTATGTTTATTCTTCTTATTCCAATATAATATATTTCATTATTGTTCCTATATTCATTTATTTATACTTGTTATTCCAATTATCTATTTTTGTTGTCCCAATACATATTACACTTTCTTATTGTTCAAATACAGCATTTTCTATCTTTAAACAATCCGATAAGTTTTTTATCAAAATATTTATTTATGATTGAGTCTTGATGAAATATCTGGTTTGCCTGGCTCTTCTAAACTGCATGTGTTTTCTTTATAAAACCCATGACATTTATTTGCGTCATGTTTATGTATTTGTTTAAATTTCTGATTCTCACTAAATGATTTACATCTTGATTGAGTATGTCCTTTCATCTTACATTTTAAGCAACAACTATTTTTCAGTTTAAAACAGTTCTCTTTAAGATGAGAAATTTTCTTACAGAATGTACATGTAGGTACATCACAATATTTTCTACTTCTACTTCTTTTATATCTAATTGTTTGATAATTATTTACTGATTTGTGTGTGTTCCTATTTGAATGGTAATTGTGTGTATGTCTATTCCTAAAGTTGTTATCCTGTGGTTGGTACTTATGTCTGATATTAGTCTTATGCGTCTCAATGTCCCTTGTTTTAAATGGACAAAATGATTGTTTATGTCCTAAATTTTTACATGTGTAACAGGTTATGTTTTTCAGTTTGAGGGTACATCTATTAGCTTTATGTCCAAAATCCTTACAAAAAAAACACATTGGTTTGTCTCTATATTGTGTTGTTGAATCTATTTTATTTCTATTTTGTTTAGTAGTGTCTGTACTGACAGAACAAAATGATTCTGCAGTTTTTGAAATTGAATGAATTTTCTTTATCAAAGGTGCATCTGTTTGTGTTTCAGTTTCACTTGTTGTCTTGCTTATTGATGTTTTGTTTAAGTTTACTTGATTGTTAATTGTATCTATTAATTGTGAATCTGCTATTTTCATTATTATTTTTTCTATAGTGCTTGACTGTTCATGTAGAATGGTATATGAATCAGTCACATCAGCTGTAATACTTTTTTCAAATTTTTCAAATTTACTTGTCAATGTTTCTAAACTTTTTATTAATGTTTGGATTTGTCGACTCTGATCTTGTACAATTTGTCTTAAAATAGAATTGTCATTTTGTTGATCTGAATTTATAACAGGAGTGTGATCATTGTCCTTTCTTTTTAAACTGGTGTCTTCTAATGTGTTCAATGTATCTATTTTATGACATACTTCATTGTTTAAATGAACAAATAATTTGTTTCTTGACTCAAATTCTCTATTGCAATTGTTGCATTTAACAATAGGCTTTTTATTTATTATTAAATTATTACTTTCTATTTCTGACTTTTTGTGAATGGGTTTTAGTCCTAATTTTTCTGTGTGTGAATCTAATTCTTGCTCCATGTCTGTTCTCGTTTCTAGATCTAATTTTTTAAGTTTTAAGTCTCTTTCAATTTCCATCTGTATTTTTTCTCTTTGTAATGCTATTTCTCGTTTTATTTTTTCTTCTTGCATTTCTGTATCTTTTTTATTTTTCGCAGCTTGTATTTCTGCGTCTCTTTTATTTTTTTCTTCTTCTATTCTATTTTGTTCTGCTCGCTCCATTCTATCATTAGCAAATTTCACTAATTTATCACCCGTTAGACCTGCATATTTGCCTTGATTAATATAGAATTCAAATGATCCTGGTTGCTCAGCCATTCTAAAATTTTATTTATTTTTCTTTATCAAATTATTTATATATTTGATTTAATTTTTATATTTCTGCTGTATTGGGTTTTTTATATTTATTGTATTTATTGTATATATATAGTATATTTCAGTATTCAATATTCTTGAGTCTATATGCAATCTTATGTCAAAATAAAATAAAATTATTAATGTAAAAATAGTTCTAATAATAAGTGACTAATGAAAACGTACAATAAATAAAATATTTCTAAGATTAATATACTATTATTAAAAAATGTAAAAAAAATTTTACAGACTAAGTTAATATTATTTAATTAAATTTAGAGTTAGACGAGCAAAAACAAATATACAACTTTACAAAATTACTTATAAAAAAAAAATTTAACGAGATACGATCATACGAATAAGACATATACTTCTAAACAAATATTTTAAGTAAAATATCTAGATGAAAACAATATATATTAATTTTAATTTAACTAATTTTGCAATTAGAACTTTTCAAAAAGATATTTAACTATATACTAAGGATGTAAAAAAATTGTTTCTAAGCATTACTTACTAGTATAATAAATTTGACATAGTTTGCAAATAAAACAACAATTATAATTAAATAACATGAAATTACTCCCAGATACCTTGTTACTTCGGACTTCGGATCTCAGGTGTAGAGTGCTGTAAAGAGTATAGTTTCGGAAGGTGTAGACTCACTAACTTCTCTCTGGTGTAGATGGTAAAAGTATAGGTCAGAGTGTAGTCAGAGTGTAGTCACTTCATGGCTCTCCTGGAACGGTCTGCCCCAATTTGGTAAGGTCTGCTGATATTTCGGCTCACCTTCTTTTTCACCCACACGAGGATTTAGTAAAAGAACTGATGGAAATGTTCTTATGAATGTACCGCTGTAGCAATGGTTCTACAGCAATAAATTATGTAAAAATATAAAGTCCAACAATTGAAGTAAAGCCAAGGCAGTTGTATATAATACAGTTAAGTACTGTATGTTGGTGGATGAAATATCAGATGAAAAAAAATCAGGAACATGTAGATCTTGTAGTGTGGCAACATTCGTCTTGATTACATCAGCCGACCATTATGTATAATATATGTTCTTTATAGAACTTTTCCGCTGCATACCATTTATGTCATAGTTGGTTTTTGTGTATATTAGTAGTATGTAAAGTTTATATATATATTTTGAGGTACTTCTATCTCTTGGTAGCTGTAAATATGTTTCAGTCTCTTCAGAGCGTATGTTTTAACCAACTTGACTTGAGCGTATATATAAATATATTTAAAGACGAACTACATGTAAAAAGCACTGAGCAAACTTCTACGAATACATTTACATATATTTATTTTCATATGAAGGAACTTCTTACTTTCTATTGTACAATAAGATTGATGTGATAAAATATATTCTTACACTAACAAGGTCTCAGTCTGTCCTCTCCATTATCGTCTGCTCTAATAATTTCACTTCCGCTAAGCTAAGTGGCCAGATAATTTAAACCATCTCTGTGCCAAATAACATTACTCTAGCCTAACTGATTATAAAATTTATCCATTTGAATATATCTTTGTATGATCTGTTCACCTATATACCATAAATCATTGTTATTTCTTGAGAATGTTACCTACCTCCCCCCCTCCGGTCCGCTAGTTTATTATTATCCAAGGAGTGAACATCACACGGGAAACCAAACAGAGAATTGCCATTTAATTTTTTTTTTTGCAACAGACTGAATCTGCCTTCAACCGATTGTAACTATAGTACAGGTACAGAAAAGTTTATTTTGAATTAGTCTCTTGTACCGTGTACTAGTACAGGTACAGAAAAGTTTACTTTGAGTTAGTCTCTAGTATTATAAATAAACAGATTCGTCGCCAGTTCCTTTATGTGTGGATTATTTCTGTTTCTTCTGTTACAGGTTAATTCAGGTTCGAAAACCGTGGTTGGCATCTTTAAAATTGACTTCAATTTAAGCCGCATCTACGAATCTTTTTTTTTTATTGTTCAATATGTCTATTTGTTAAGTATCTTATAATCCCCCCACACAAGAAATTCTCCGTGTCAGTCCGTCGCCTAGTGGTCAAACCAGACAGTAGTTAACGGGATGCAATCTAATGTCTGACGGTTAAGGTGTAGATATTGTTTTTCTACGCGTTTAAAGTAGGGGGCGTGAATTAGCACCACTTTGTTTACACTCAGAAGAGGTATAATGGTTTCGGGTAAGTTTTAG
Source organism: Bulinus truncatus (assembly GCA_021962125.1). Classification (NCBI taxonomy): domain Eukaryota; kingdom Metazoa; phylum Mollusca; class Gastropoda; family Planorbidae; genus Bulinus; species Bulinus truncatus. The sequence continues at coordinate 4,514,705 of JAGDYQ010000039.1, forward strand.
ATAGATAGATAGATAGATAGATAGATAGATAGATAGATAGATAGATAGATAGATAGATAGATAGATAGATAGATAGATAGATAGATAGATAGATAGATAGATAGATAGATAGATAGATAGATAGATAGATAGATAGATAGATAGATAGATAGATAGATAGATAGATAGATAGATAGATAGATCGCACAATCTGTCAAATCCTAAATAAGAGAAGCTCAATGGAAATAAAAAGGGGTTTACTGCGTTGACTTGAGGCGGAATTCCCGGCCTTGACTCCTAAGGGACAATCCCGCCCCCACCCCCCTCCCACAGGCGTACCTAAGGAGGGGGAGGGGGTCCAAATTCAAAAGTGGCCCCCAGGGCCCCCAACTTGAGGGGAGCCCCCCAAATTTATTTTTACAATAAATATTAAGTACATTATCTCATGTCATGGTGTCGAATGTCAAAATGCAGCCCCCCCCCCCAAATCCCTTGGTTCGACACCGCCCCCCCTCCACCACCAAGCCCCATCTATTTTTTTTTCAAAAGAGTTTCTGATGCATTTATATTTGTCTACATTTTGTGTAAATTGAATAAAATAAATTGCAGAATATTTTTCTATGTATTTTAAAAACATAATTTAGTGTCAATTTCTTTTTTAAAGAGGGGCTCAGAATTCCCCCCAGCTCGCTATCCATTCAGAGACAACCTTAATCTGCCTGGGTGTGTGTGGGGCATTTCCTATAACTCCCAATACACGACTTTATCGTGTGCGAAGATGTGACTCCCGTCCCCACAGATTCAAACCAACAGCTTTGCAATCAGCCAATCCAGCTGACTAAACCTCGCTGCCACTCACACCCCAGAATATGTAATCAGAATATGTAATCAGAATATGTAATCAGAATATGTAATCAGAATATGTAATCAGAATATGTAATCAGAATATGTAATCAGATACATGCAACAGTAAAAAAAAAAATCGCCAATACTTACAGCCAGGGTGTTCAAATGTAAATAAAACAACCCAGACATCGTCCAGGAATAAACCCAGTTTTTTTTTTTATGTTTGTTGACTGTATGGTCTACACTTGATCTGTTTATTAACATTGGACATAAAATATTTTATTTGACATTATGCCAAGTTACATACCAATATTGTTTTGTTTATATATATAAATATATTAATGATGATGTTGATAGGGGGGGGAGGGGGGTAATTCATAATAAACCGGAAATAGGTCATAATTAAGTTCTGCATATATCGACATGCCGGGTCATCCTGACCTGAATATCTACAGGGCTATTTAGATAGTCAGGCATAACCAGTGTTGGTCAGTTAACTGTAACTAAAACGATAACTAGAATGATTGACTTTAGTTAACTATAACTATAACTAAAACTAGAAAGAATTTTTTTTAACTACAACTAAATAATAACTAAAATGCTTGCCAAAAAAACTAATAATAACCAGGCTTGCGGAGCCGGAGCCGAGGAGCCGGGAGCCGCTACTTTTTGATGGAGCCGGAGCCGAAAAAATCTGGCGGCTCCACGGCTCCCAAATGTTTTTTTTTTACAGCAGAATTTTTTTTTTAGTTTGTTTGATTGTTGCCTCCTACAATTTGAAATGTTGTTATTTTTACGAAAACCACAACAGTAAAGCGTTAAGATGATAGCGTGCACGCACATCACCACAAGAAATCTTTAACGGGGAATCGTTTTGTGTTCGTTTTAAATCTTGTTTACCTTCCGAAATTTTTTTAATGGCATGTTTTTTTGTTATATATAAAGGTAAAACAGTTTTATTTCATAGAATAATTGTATCAATCATTTAAAATAAATTTTTACTAAGACGACAAATAGAACGCGTCATTTCGTATTATTATTTGACCGCGAATCAGGCCTGTAGCGTGTGTGGGGGCCAGGGGGGCCGGGGAACCCTTGCGTTTTGTCTGGCCCCCTCTGCTTATTTGCTCGACTAAGTAAAATGTATTACCTGCCCCCATCCTCCCCCAGCTATTGCCTGGCCCCTGCTGTAGAATGCCTGGCCACTGCTGTAGAATTTTCACGCTACGGGGCTGCCGCGAATTTGTAATAGACTATAAACAAAATGGTCGCTTTCTGTATTTAACAATTTTATTATAAACAGAATATCTGAAATAGAGTAGGTAAATTTATAAGGCTGTGGCTATACGGACCCGGGTCCCAATAAAATCCGATTGTTATTCGGATCCGTAGCAAATATGCACTAAGCTTAGCTATATTTAAACTTTATAAGACGGAACCCGAAAAAATAATAATACAGAGTCCGCTTAGTGGAACCCTAGAGACTGAGTAACGATTAAATCATACAATTCAAACAATTATAAAAAAAACAATAATAAAGTTTATGTATAGCTAAGCTAAGTGCATATTTGCCACGGGTCCGAATAACAATCAGACTTGATTGGGACGGGGTCCGAATAAAAATCGGAGTTTATTGGTACCCGGGTCCGAATAGTCACTTCAAATTTATAAATAATAAATATAAATACTGAAGTCTTTAAAATATTTTAAATAATGTATCATTTTATTATTTTCTGATTTGATCATTGAAATAACTTTTTATTACTTATGAAAATGGCGACTAGTGAAACTTCGGTCGAAAATAATGATATGATTCTGGATGCACTGAAATGGTTTGTTTTTAGTAAAACCGACATGCGTATATTTTTCAAGTTCCTGACTATGGGGCAGTCCCGTAGCGTGAAAATTCTACATCAGGGGCCAGGCATTCTACAGCAGGGGCCAGGCAATAGCAGGGGGGGGGTGGGAAGGTAATACATTTTACTAAGTAGAACAAATAAGCAGAGGGGGCCAGACAAAACGCAGAGGGGGCCAGACAAAACGCAGGGGGGCCAGACAAAACGCAGGGGGGCCCCGGCCCCCTGGCCCCATCGCACGCTACGGGCCTGCTATGGGGGTGAACGCGACAAAATTTGCATAACTTTTTATCAGCGGCATGTTTGCGTGGCGCAATTAAAAAAATTTTTGTCTCGTGTGATACTATCTTAATAGGGAGCCGGAGCCGTCAAATTTGTGGGAGCCGGAGCCGGAGCCGGAAAAAATTTGGCGGCTCCGCAAGCCTGATAATAACTATACCTAAAAAGACTTTCATAACTAATCAGAACAAAGTTTTATAATTTTTGATACACGCCTCACGCATTTACAAATAGATCGTTTATTTTCTATAAATAGCTCGCGCTTTTTGCATCTATAGTGTCTTTGGTTACATATTTAGATTTGCAAGAAATTAAATTTTTTTGTGTATATTTATTCTTTGGTTTTTGTGTTATGTTTTCCGGAAATCTTTCACGCTTAAAGTGAGCATGCGTTTCCGCAGTCACAGTTTATTGTAGATGCTTTTGATTTAATTTTTTTTCGGTGTTTGCGGTGTTACTGTGGTTGAGGAAACAGCTTTGTGGTGTTAGGATAAACTTTTCGAAATGGCGGACGATTCAATTTCTGACGAAAATGTGTGTATTTCTGCGGTCGTAGCATTATCATCAGTAATTCAAGATATTCAATTTGATGAATTGAAAAAGACTTTTTTTCAAAAATGAGGGTGAAGTGCAATTGTGCAACTATGGCTCTATACCTATTAGCAGCACCTGCTTCCAGGCCCCTAGCCAGAGGGGGGCTGAGGGGGGGGGCTGAGCCCCCCCCCCCGTGCATAACCTGAGCCCCCCCCCCATGCATGATTTGAGTTTTTTGACAAAATTTTAATAATAACGGTTATAAAACATCAATCATTTTTTTAATAAATCAATAATAATAAAAACTTAAAAGTTTATATTTTGGCAATCATTCAGGCTATTTATATATACTTACATATATAGCTTATCTAAGTTTTGGGCATAAAAGATTGAATCTTATTGAAGTTCACTTCTGGGTATTTTGGGCAGCATTGGCATTTGGTGCTTCAACTGCCGTGTGTGAGAGCAGTTTCTCAACCCTCACATGAATGCTCACCCCATATCGCAGATCAATGTTACAAAAGCGTCAAAGCAATCTTTTCCTGCTTGCATTTGAAAAAGATTTAACAGACAATATGAATTCTGAAGCATTTTTAGGTAAATTCATTGCTAAACCCAGGCCCGTAGCCAGGTCAAAGTAAGCATCAGGGAGGCACCAATACCCAGCAAGGGGGCACCTGTACTTTTTCTTTATTTTTTCCTCTTTTTCTTCTTTTTAAAGCGGGGGGGGGCACTCCACACCTAGCGGGGGGCACGGCTTCCCAGTGCCCCCTTGGCTATGGGGCTGGCTATACCACGAAGTTTGCAAATTTGAAACGTATAATAATATAAGTTCGCAACCAGTAACGACGAGTGGGGGGGCAGGGGGGCAATGCCCAGGGACCCGCCGAGTTTTAGGGACCCGGACTGAGCTGGCCAATCAACTTTTTAAAATATTAATATCTGCATGGGGGCCCGTGTCACCCCTGCCCAGGGGCCCGAAATTTCTGTCGATGGGCCTGTTTGCAAATTTGTAATAGTTTTATATATTGATCTCATCTGAGGACAACTAGCAACTTAAATAAGTTAATAAAATAACATTGACTTCTGACTTCATTTTTATACATATGTATAATAAAATAATAAAGTACAAACTCCGTGATTTCTGAGTGATGTTATTTAATTTGCAAATTTACTTTTTAGCAGAATTAATTTTATTTTAAATTGAATAGTTGCGACTGTTGTTGTTGATAGATCTGGTCTTTGTTTTCAATATTTTATAAGAAATATCACACAAATAGCTAAGCTTTATTCATTCATCTTTGTCGTTCTTCCCGGGTTGTACGTTAAACAAACAGTATAATAATATAAATCAGGTATCTATTATGTAACACTTGTGTAGCAGAACTATTGGTCAATATATTTATAACAGGAATCAGAAATTGCTCAGCCTCAATAAATTTTTGTCATTAAAACTCTTTACTATTTAAATTATTTTTAACAAAACCGCAACATGCCATGCATTATTGAAACGTAGTTAAAATTATATATTTCTACTTAATAGCTAAACAATCGTACTAAAATGCACCATTCCAGATATAGAACTGCAAAAAATTTCTTGGGGAGGGGACTCACTGAGATCCCCTCCCAAAACCCCTCCTCTCCGTTCGCAAGCTTTCGGCGCTTCGCGCCTCCATTTCCGCCCCCGAACATTTCTTCTACCCCACCAGGGGCGGATTTAGGGGGAGGGGCCGGGGGGCATGCCCCCCCCCCCCCGTTATCGCAAGTTTAAGTAATACATCATTAAATTATCGAAATATTTTTTGTTCTAAGACAAATTTTCAACAATGAAAACAGTTTTGCCCCACCCCCCTCCGGGGTCAGTGTTTTGTCCCCCCACCCGTCAAAGTTGTTTAGATCCGCCCCGATCATTTCTTCGGCACCCCCCCCCCCCGAAAAAAATTTCTTCGCCCCCCCGAAAATTCTTCGCCCCCCCCCCCCCCAATCCAATATTCCTGGCTACGGGCCTGCCTGCTTCTCAAGCATTTTGTTGAACGGCTTTTTCAGTTTGTGGGATGCTGACCATCGGGAGGAGGAACAGAATGGAGAAGTCGCTGGAAACGAGAGTATGGCTGAAAGTCAACAGTGACTTGCTGAACGAAATTATTTAATTAAAAAGAATTAGGCAACAATTTGTTTGGTGTAACACTTTGAAATAAAGAAACTTGAATTTTTTTATTTAGCTTTGAAGTCACTTTTACTACTGGTTTTTACAAAATGAATAGTTATCAAAATTGTACTCACTTATTTTCTGCTCAATTCATGTGTAGTATGGTAGTGTAGTGTGTGGTGCAGTGGACGTTGAAATTTAATTGTCAGGTATCTGTCGTATCGATGGGCATTTGAAGTTTTGCAGTGCTTACGAAAATTATTCAATAACTATAACTATATAATAACTAAATGATAATAAAAATGATTGAGGAAAAAACTAACTATAACTATAACTAAAATGAATTTAAAACTATAACTAAATAATAATAAAAAATATTGCTAAAAAAACTAATCAAAACTATAACTAAAATGATTTTAATAACTAGAATATCACTGGGCATAACGTAGCCAAACAGATATAGGTAGATAGACATGAAATACAAGTTTAGCTGATAAATTAAAGTTTGTTTCTCTTAACAATAACGTTTTGAATAAATTAGCTCCCCCTGCCAACCTCCCTTCTCCACCCTCGCCCCACGCCCCAATCCCAAATAATTAACTTGCATCTGACAAGAGTACCGAAACTTCACTTAACCGGACAACTATCTACAGATGACCTTCTTTTTATCAGTAGGTCACGGAGGTGATAGCAGACGTAAGTAGTTGACCTTCAATTCTTTTTTCTTACAATTGTTCTCTCTCTCTCTCTCTCTCTCTCTCTCTCACACACACTCACACACACATACACACACACACACACATTATAGCTTTCTCTCTCTCACTCTCACTCTCTCTGTCACTCTCTATGTGTATCCCTCTCCTTCTCTCTCTCTCTCTTTCTCTCTCTCTCTCTCTCTCTCTCTCTTTCTCTCTCTCTCTCTCTCTCTCTCTTTCTCTATGTATTTTTTCTGTTAACCTTAACAAGATGAAAACCGAAAAGTTCACTCGTGTGTTTGATGTCGGCGAAAGAGGATCAAAGGGAGACAAGTAACGAGCAGACGACAACTTGTTCCTTGGCGCTAAATGACTGACGATGCCCTCGGGCGCTGGACCGGGAGAGATTGGATATGGACCAGGTCACCCCCCTCCCCCACTTTGTGTGGAGAGATGGGTGAGAGTCGGTGAGACATCAACAGTGGGTATAATTACCGCCTGACGCCATCTTTATTCTACAACAAATTTTATTTTCTAAAGAATGTCTGCAAAAATGAAGAAAATGATTTTTAGAAAAATTCACTTAGGTAAACTTTTGTTTTTGTTAATTACGAAAATTTTTCGGTTCCTTTTCTTTACATCCCCTTTCCTTGAGCGCCTGCAAACAACTAGCCGCCACCACACACGCGCACACTCCTATCTATCTATCTATCTATCTTCCCGCTACACTGTCCGTGATAAACATACATGTATAGTATTGTGAAGATACTCTTTAGTAAACTGCATCAAGAAACCACACATACAAAAACTTGAGAGAGATAACATCATGACATAATGAATGTATGTAACGGATATGGAAAGGAAGGGATTAGGGGGGGGGGGGTGGAAGAACCAGGAGATATTGGGTTAAAATTAAATAAATCAAAGATAATGCACGATGCATGTATTCATGGACGCAACTGTACAACGAAATAAGATTTACACGACATAAAGAGAACATAACTTACAAACAAAAAACAACTAGCATATATATATATATATATATATATATATATATATATATATATATATTTTAAAATATACTTGAAGGTTTTGTTATCTTTATTATAAATTGATGTTATCATTTTAGTTCTTCTATTTATTATTCTTACAAATTAAAAAAAAAAAGCACTGAGCCACCCTTACGTTTTTCGAAGCCCCAAACAATGTTGCATTGAGATGGAGGGGAGAGGGGGGGCCTGGGTGAAAACAAAAAGCCATTAACGTCATCGCTTACAAATATTGGGGCCCCCTGGTACATTTAAAAAAAACAACCTTCCTCGTGTAACAGCCACACATGTGACACGTGCTCTGATCGCCCTACTTTGTGGCTGGTAAATTTAACTCCTCACCGTGGGCCCCCATTGCCAGAGTTGGCCCCTGTACCAGATTTGAGCACTTTATCAAGGCTGGCCCCTTTAGAAGGTTTGGCCCCTTCACCACGGTTGTCATATTAGCAGGATTGGCCCCTTCGCCAGGGTTGGTCCTATTAGAAGGTTTGGCCCCTTTACCAGGGTTGGTCCTTTTACCAGGGTTGTCCCTATTTGCAGGATTGGCCCCTTTGCCAGGGTTGGCCCTATTAGCAGGATTGGCCCCTTCGCCAGGGTTGGCCCTATTAGGAGGATTGGCCGCTTCTATCTAAACCGGAGAATTCCGACGCGATTTCGAGTTTTCTTATCCTATTCATTGAAAAGTAGATCTAACCTATTTGCGAGCATTCCTTCACGTCATTTAGGTTTTTTATGTCGGAAATAGAGTTTAGAGAAGAATCGGTGATTATATCGTAATCGGTCACCAGACAAGGACCGGTGAGGTTCTGTAGGGGACAAATTTAGGTCAGTGTCCCCCGTAGTACCTCTTCAAATGCCAAACATCTCTTTTTTTTTTCTTTGCTAGGGGATCACTACAAAACTGTGTCAAGAGTTGTTTGTGTTTTTTGTGATAGTATCAAGAGACAAAAAATAAATTCATCAGGTAAAAGTTATTAAAACGAAGAGTTTTTTTAAGACTTTTATATTCACACGTTAAAAAAAAAACCCATTATCAACTCACTTTATATTTTTATAATTCCCCCCCCCCACTCCTATCCCCTCCCCCTTGACTTCAACTTTGAACTTTACCTTGAACTACTGAACCCTTTTCGTTTTTTTTTTGTTTTGCTTCTTCGTCAAAATATAAACTATTTATCGATATCTTTTTACTTTATTTATCATGCACTTTGTACTTGAAATTTAATCTTACCTCTAGATAACCTTCTTCAATAGATAGGCTATATATAAATATACATTTATGGATAGATTGATGATCTATGTATCGTGGATACATAGTGATTTAAGTATCGATATTGTTTGAATTGAATACGCCTTGTATATATCGAATACTCATCCAAATCAAAGCCACACCTGTGCACCTGTGCTGTGCACATATAACATGGTATACCTGTTCTTACGAATTTGTGGGCCCTATACCAAAGTTATTTTGTAAAACTGGCTGATAAATAAGCCATCCAGTCGAATATAAATATAAATGTATGTTATTTATTGGAGTGTTAAAAAAAAACATAAAGCCAAATAATATTTTCATAATATACACTCGTGGGCCAAATATTTTATTAGACAAATGACGCGATGTTTTTTTTTTTAAAAAATATATCAAGTATAAAACCTTGTCGTTATTTTTTAGAAGATTTACACATCTTTGAATTAATACGTGGTATATATCTGTGATCTACGTCATAAAAACATGAACAAGTATGTAGATTAATATAGTCACTTACTGGTCAAAGTTTGAAAAAATGGAACACAATTTTGTTTTGTTTTTTAATTTTCACATTTAAATTTAGATAACAAAAAATTGGAAATCATTTTTTTTTATTATTTGTTTTCTAATCAAATTAAAATTCGAATTACAATCTAAGTATTTTTTTTTAATCTACATATGTCGTTTACTATTTTTAAAATCATCAAAGACACGAAGTTTTCAATATATTCGTGGTTAAAATATATTAGCTGTGCCCTGCAAAACCTTTGCATAGAGTTATATCCCCTTAGGTTTGATCGGTAGACTAGGTTATTTTTTTGGTTTCGGACAGATCCGATTTTTTCATGATTGCATTTTAAACTGGAATACTGTTGTATTAAGTCTTTACTTTCGATTTAACGCAGAACCCATAATCGCTATTATATATATATATATATATATATATATATATATATATATATACATATATATATATGTATATATATATATATATATATATAGAGAGAGAGAGAGAGATAGATATAGATATATAGATATATAGATAGATATGGTTGACGACATCGCACATGGCCTTATTTTGTAAATGAATACCTCAGACGGGGTAAGTAATTCAGGGATAAAATTTGGCACATTTATAGGTCAATTCAAATTACAAAAATCTACAATTTTTTTTTAAAAATCAGTTCTTTGTAATACATAAATAGATTTTTATATTTCAAGATCGATAAAATAGAGTAAAATACGTCAATATAATATGCAAATACTTGATCTTCATGTTGTTTATCATCTTTCACAATAAAGTAGTTTATAGCAGACTAGTGGAAATATACGAAATACTGCAATAGAAAAGAACATATGGCCTTTGTTGCCATGAACTATGAACAGAAATAACAAAGAAACGTATGAAATACAACGCATAAACCGTACGATATGAAAACTACCTGCGAGGGAGACACAGGGCTACAACGCATACACCGCACCATATGAGAACTACCTGAGGGAGGGGAGACACAGGGCTACAACGCATACACCGCACGATATGAGAACTACCTGAGGGAGGGGAGACACAGGGCTACAACGCATACACCGCACGATATGAGAACTACCTGAGGGAGGGGAGACACACGGGTTAGACGATTATGTATTTAAGGATTAAAGTACTCGGGAATTGAAAAAAACAATGAAAAATTGGCCGAGAACCGCTTTAACTAAATGTACTAGTATTTGAGTAACTTAATCAAAGGTATATAACAAGGTTGGACTAATGGAAGACACCCCCCCCCCTTTTCTCTGATATTCCACCCCCCCCCCAAAACTGTTTAGCCTTGTTAGCCTGTGGCCCTTTGCAAGTGACCAGATGCGCCATTTCTTGTGGACGGGCTCCCTGTTAGCGATGTAGGCCAGCCAGAACTCACCAACCCCCACCCCCCCCACCCCCGCCATGACATTTCTGTTAAAGCTGGTAAACTTTTATTGAGTAGAAGGATAGCTCAGGGTGTTGTTATTGTTGTTGTTATTTTTGTTGTTGGTGTTGTTTTAAACTTTTAAATAAAAATAGAAATAAACTTTATAAATAACGGGAAAATAAAGTGTTTCGATGGGGCGTGGTGGGGGTAGGGGGAAGGGACTAGACCACTGTCTAATATCCATAAGAACTGCCACTGTATACATGTTGAATGTGAGCTAAATGAGTATGAATATATAGGTCAGACTTTAAGTGGAATGGGCGGGGGGGGGGGGGAGGGGTGATACTTTCCGCTCTTGGTGAGTTGGGTCGATGTCCCGGGATGGGGGAGGGGGGGGAGTCTTGCCTCAAGGTCAAAATTGAAGGAAAATGTGGTGGGGAAAGGGAGTGTGTGTGGGGGGGGGTATCTTTGCTATTGCAAGTCAGACGTAAACTACACCCCTACCCCCAACTAGAATATTCTCCACCCTCCCCTTGAATTCCTGCCGAGTGGTCGCCGCCAGCCACAAGAGGCTATGGTCGGGGGGGGGGCGAGGGGGGGGGGTAACATGATACACCCTCCTTACTTTATACAGAGACATACACTCACACACACACACAAACAAAGACACAGACACACAATTGCACACACACACACACACACTCACTCAAGCTCCAACTGTGAGGATGACTTTCAACCAGAGCGTCAGATGGAGGGCAGACATTGCACCCCAGTGGTGTGAGGGGGGGCCGCAGACAATGGATGACACATGTGAGGGTGTCCTGTTGCCGAGTGACGACAGTTTTATTTACTTTCATTCGAGAGGTTTCAAATGACGTCATTTATGTTAGGGGGTAGGGGTGAGGACAATGAGAGTTTGCGTCACCTGCATTGTTGACACTGTTATTCCACATCAGTAATGTAGATAGATTAGATAGATAGATAGATAGATAGATAGATAGATAGATAGATAGATAGACAGACAGACAGACAGACAGACAGACAGACAGACAGACAGACAGACGGACGGACGGACGGACGGACAGACAGACAGACATCAAGTGCCTCCCTACTACGACCGTGGGCACAGCAACAGACGCCCCTATCTACGTGGCGGTTCGAACCCTTTCACCCTGAAACACGCAGACCAGACTCATGATGAACAGGACGCCGAGCGAACGGACCTACACCACCGTTGAAAGATAAGGGGGAGAAGTTTATTTTTTTATATGAACGTTCTCTCTTACCTCCCCTTGTCTGGCCTCAAGACTGCTGCGTTGTTTTAGGGGGAGGTGCGAGGGGAGGTAACTACATCTGGAAATAAATGGGGAAAGGGGGGGGGGGGAACCCATTTAAAACACCTAACTCATTATATCCAATTAAAATTCCGTTTACAAAATAAATACCATCCATTTCTGTCTGAAAGAATTGTGGGCGCATGTATTTTTGCAGGTGCTGCGGTTCATTAATACCGCGTAGGAATACAAGAGTGTGTCCAACCATGTTCAAGAGCTATACTATAAGGAGTTAACGTTAGATGAATGTATTCTTTTCAGTAGTGCGTCCATACATGGATAAATCAAAAGCTGTAATAAAGTCTGTATTGAACAGCAGTAAGCAATGACGAGAGGTGGGGAGTGGGGGGGGGGATTTCGCTGTTCGCCCCGGGCTGTACTTATTTTACTTCCAGCAAAGGGGGGGGGCGCATTTTCTCCCATTTTTTTAGCACCTGAACAGGGTAGCATTTTTTATAGAGTTCATAAGGCAGTGGCGTAGCGAGGGGTGGGCAAGGGGGCATAATGCCCCGGGCGCTACTCACAAAGGGGCGCCAAATGGTATATTTTACGTTTAATATTAAATGGTTTTTGAAAGGTGGGGGCGCTAAAAAGGTATTGTGCCCCGGGCGCGAGCTGAGTTCGCTACGCCACTGCCGTAAGGGCGCCACTAACTCTATATATGCCTCTGAGAGTGCCTCCCCTGTGAAGTATCGACTATAAGCTATTTTCTTCACTGTACTAAACTTATTGTCCTGATTGGACCAAGCAATAAGGTAAGCTACATGTAAGACTGACCACACAACTCCTAAATATAATTCCGTGCAGGCCCGTAGCGTGCAGGGGGTGGGGGCAGGGGGGCCGGCCTCCCCTGCGATTTGTCTGCCCCCCCCTGCTGGAAAAAAGTCTGACTATTGGAAGGTTGAATCTAGTTTCTTAGTATTATTTCTTTTTTTTTTTTGGGCGGTCTAAAAAATAAAAAAAAAAACCAGGGGAAGTCACTGCTAGAAGGTAAACCAACTAGAGTTAATTACTCTCCTGTTGTTTCTGCAGGAGCTGATCACCGCTGGCTGCCTCCGAAAAGGTGATCACAGCCAGCGCAGTTTGATGAGGAGATAATCGTTCTTGGGAGTTTTTTCACCAAACAGCCGTCAAAGTAATCATTGGAACCGCAAACGATATTTATATATTGAGGGAGAGGGGAAAGGGGGGGAGCGGCATTAAATTGGTGGGGGGAGGGAGAAAAGGGGGTGTGGCGGTGGGCGTGTAGAGGATAGGGAAGTAGCGGGGTGCGGGAGAGGGGGGGTGGATTGATGGCATGTTAATTATGTAAGCTAATCTTTATTTCTCTCGCTAATGTAGGAATTATGTCTTTCATGATGCTGGGCGTGATGCCAATTTTATATAGAAACATTGAAAATCATGCAAGGCGGGAACAAAATAATGTGGCAAGTGAATTTATTTTTGTATCGGAGTAGAGCGGATCAGATATAGTGTTTAATCTGTGCTATATGCTGGTATATAGACATGTGTATATTTGAAACATAATCTGTTGTAGTTGTTTGTTTTTAAACAATATCTTCGTATGTGTGCGAGGCCGTAACTTCGCTTAGGGAACATTTCGAGGCCATAGGCCAAGTTAGATATGCAGGCTAATTTTGAGCGACTTATGCAAAAGATAATTTGAGTGACTTATGCAAAAGGTAATTCGAGTGACTTATGCAAAAGGTAATTTTTGGCGACTTATGCAAAAGGTAATTTGAGCGACGTATGCAAAAGGTAATTTGCGCGACGTATGCAAAAGGTAATTTGGTCGACTTATGCAAAAGGTAATTTGAGTGACTTATGCAAAAGGTAATTTGAGTGACTTATGCAAAAGGTAATTTGAGTGACTTATGCAAAATGTAATTTGAGTGACTTATGCAAAAGGTAATTTGAGTGACTTATGCAAAAGGTAATTTGAGTGACTTATGCAAAAGGTAATTTGAGTGACTTATGCAAAAGGTAATTTGAGTGACTTATGCAAAAGGTAATTTGAGTGACTTATGCAAAAAGTAATTTGAGTGACTTATGCAAAAGGTAATTTGAGTGACTTATGCAAAAGGTAATTTGAGTGACTTATGCAAAAGGTAATTTGAGTGACTTATACAAAAGGTAATTGAGTGGGGGGGCTAGCAAAATATTGTAATCCTGCCACTGAAAGATACTCGACCCCTTAAAAAATCTTAAAAAAACAGCACTTCCCCCCCTTCCCCCTTTCCCTTTGACAATTACCAACTTTTAAACCGTTCAAACCCGAGGCCTGTGAAAAATGCTAAGATAGTCTTTACCTGTTTCCCCATTCATATGAAGAACAGATAGATAGATAGATAGATAGATAGATAGATAGATAGATAGATAGATAGATAGATAGATAGATAGATAGATAGATAGATAGATAGATAGATAGATAGATAGATAGATAGATAGATAGATAGATAGATACTTTTATTGTTTGTTACTTTTTATCCATTAGCCCCGCCCTCCTCCATTCGAACCCGAGTCGCTGACCACCATCAACTCTCTCCCCATATCTCTCTCTCTCCCTCTCCCCCCCCCTCTCTCTCTCTCCCCTCTCTCTCTCACTCTCTCTCTCTGAACTCTCTGAGTGATAACTGCGGGCTGAGACTTAGTAACAACAGCTACTGTCGCCATATTGTCTGTTTCCTTTCTCCCTCATTGGCCATCATATACCTGGTTTTTTTTTTATAATTCAGAAACAGAATGTACGCTTCCCAAATGTTCCTTCTGTTCACTGTTGTTTGTCTGAATGCACCAGGTCACTATTCTGACCTACATAGTGCGCACTGTCTGTCTAACTCCTCACTGGCAAGCTGTAAACAATCTACTATTTCCCCCACACACACACACCACCACCTTTCCCACCTCACCCTGACTTCTGGCCATGATTCGTCTACTCTATTGGTCCATTGTCTACTTGTACCACTGTACCACAGTCTCTCTCTCTCTCTCTCTCTCTCTCTCTCTCTCTCTCTCTCTCTCTCTCTCCCTGTAGACCAGTATGCTCCAATCCATTGGGACCAGACCTATATGAGTCAAAGATTTCAATTCACACTCGCGCTCATAAATCTTTTGAAACGGCGGGGGAGGGGAGGGGGGAGGGTGTATTGGGGGGGGGGGTCGTAAGCCCTTTTTTTTTTTTGTCGTGAGCTGGGAGGAAATCTTAGACTGCTCACAAATAAACAAAGACAAAAAAAAAAGTGAAAGAAAAGAAAAAAGGAATTTGTACGAGTGTGAAGGAGTGGTGAGAGGAATGAAAGGGGGGGGGAGGGTGTCTGCCTGTCTTACCAGGAAACATAAAGGTGAGTTCTGAAAGTGTTGAGCAGGTAAGAGAGTGAGCAGCATATAAGGGTGAGGTGCAGCAGGTATGTAAGACAGGTAGAACAATTCCAAGGACTTGAAGGTCTTTTTATTATTATTATTATTTGGAAGCAACGGTCCCCGTTAGGTTGTGAAGTGTTTATTGTTGTTAGCGGTATCGGTATGTCAGTGGTTGTCAATACAACATACCTTGTCAAAGTAAAACCACATTTTGTTTACCTTGGTGTGTCACAAGTTATCTTTACTGTTATAACTCCTCCCTCTTCGGCTTTTCTTTATGTTTCTTATGCTTCCCCTTATTCACTTGCTTGTAAAGTAACAAAAGACACAACAAAAATCTTCACTAAAGAAAAGGAATACGAATCAGACATCGCGTAATACACATGTATCTATATAAATAATAGCGGTATGGGTTCTGCGTTAAATCGAAAGTAAAGGATTAATACAACAGTATTCCAGTTTAAAATCGTCAAATGTAATAAAAATCATGAAAAAATCGGCTCTGTCCGAAATAAAAAAAAAAAACCTAGCTTACTGATCAAACCTAAGGGAATATAACTCTATGCAGGTTTTTGCAGGGTACAGCTAGTAAATAAATAATGGGAAAAAATTGTATAGCACAATATTGCAGTGTATGGTGATATATTGAGGTGAGCAGCTGTTTATTGACGTGTATAGCATTGCAGTGTATAGCGGCTTATTACAGTATATAACAGTGTTACCAGTTTATAAATGTGCAATGTCTGATTAGATTTAATGGTGAATTTGAATCTTGTGAATATTCAAATGAGGTTTTTACAAGGATGATAAATGTAGTTGTTGATCAGAGGTGCACTAAGGTTGTTTGGAGCCATGGGCGAAGAAGAAAATATTATGTCTTTAAAAATTAAAGTACACATAAAGAATGGTGCAAAGTTGTGGGCTCTGTTGTGTCCTACCCGATATCCATGTTTCCTTTTACCACTGAGTCAACCTTTGCATTAGAGGCAACATTTGTATTGAAGGCAACATTTGTACTGGAGGCAACATTTGTATTGGGGGCAACATTTGTACTGGAGGCAACATTTTTACTGGAGGCAACATTTGTATTGAAGGCAACATTTGTACTGGAGGCAACATTTGTATTGAAGGCAACATTTGTACTGGAGGCAACATTTGTATTGAAGGCAACATTTGTACTGGAGGCAACATTTGTATTGAAGGCAACATTTGTACTGGAGGCAACATTTGTACTGGGGGCAACATTTGTACTGGAGTCAACATTTGTACTGGAGGCAACATTTAACATTTGTACTGGGGGCAACATTTGTACTGGAGTCAACATTTGTACTGGAGGCAATATTTAACATTTGTACTGGAGGCAACATTTGTACTGGACCAACATTTGTACTGGAGCAACATTTGTACTGGAGGCAACATTTGTACTGGAGGCAACATTTGTATTGGAGGCAACATTTGTATTGGAGGCAACATTTGTACCGGAGGCAACATTTGTACTGGAGGCAACATTTGTATTGGAGGCAACATTTGTACCGGAGGCAACATTTGTAATGTAGGCAACATTTGTATTGGAGGCAACATTTGTACTGGAGGCAACATTTGTATTGGAGGCAACATTTGTATTGAAGGCAACATTTGTACTGGAGGCAACATTTGTATTGAAGGCAACATTTGTACTGGAGGCAACATTTGTATTGAAGGCAACATTTGTACTGGAGGCAACATTTGTATTGAAGGCAACATTTGTACTGGAGGCAACATTTGTATTGAAGGCAACATTTGTACTGGAGGCAACATTTGTACTGGGGGCAACATTTGTACTGGAGTCAACATTTGTACTGGAGGCAACATTTAACATTTGTACTGGAGGCAACATTTGTACTGGAGCAACATTTGTACTGGAGGCAACATTTGTACTGGAGGCAACATTTGTATTGGGGGCAACATTTGTATTGGAGTGGAGGCAACATTTGTATTGGAGGCAACATTTGTATTGGAGGCAACATTTGACGTTAATTAGTTTAATATGGTTTGAGCTTTTGTCATGATGACTGATTTTTTTTTTACGCTTTTGTTGTAAGCACGAAAGGTATGGTACTAGTTGAGGGTTCGAGTCCCAGAGACTGCGCTGGGGCTTGAGGTGAGCATCATACGTGATGTTTAGAGATTAGTTGTTGTTTTTTAGGACTATGTGACAATAGAATTTTCTAACGGGGGCACCCCGTATGCGGGGCGCCTGTACCGATAGCCCAAGTGGCCTCCCCACCCCACCCCCACAATGGCGTCTACTGCCGTCTCGCACAGAGCCGTGTGTTGTGCGACTTCAAGTGATCTCAAGTTTTCAGACCCTCATCGACTCTCAAATGCATGCCATCGTCGCAAATGTCACCAGCCTCCTGAAGAAAGTCGACCTTCGTAGTGGCTCCATGTCCATTGCACCACCGGACTTTGTAAGAATTTTTTTTAGAACTCGCATTACAATTACTACCCAAATAGATAATATACCCCCTCCCTCCCTCCCTCACAACAAGGGTCAACATATTCCTGACCCCACCCCTCCACCCGGCGTCCATGTACATCTCGTGTCAGTAACTTAACATTGTATGTGAATGACGGTGGACAATAACTGTAACAAAACTAACGTCTTAAGACTTCTCAGTTTTCTCATTATTCAGTTTTCCATTTTTCTTTAGATTTAAATCCCCCCCCCCCCCCGCTGTCACTTCAAAATCACCAATTATCAAAAAAAAAATAATAATAATAATCAAACACAAAACGACTTCCAGTCCATCAAATACTTGTCTCTGTAATTAATTTCTATTTTTAAATGAATGATTGAAGAAACAAAAAAAAAAGGAAATAAACGAGTCTAGAGAGAAAGAACAAAACAAACGATGAAAATTTCATTATCTAGCAGAAGTAAAGAAGACGAGACGGACGCGATACTCAATTTTTTTTCCCTCCATTTTACCAAATCTTGTGCCATCTCTGGTCCCTGTGGTTAATTCCGTCAAGCCAATAACACAGATGGGACTTAACTCAGGATATGAATACATTAAAACTAAACAATTCCAGCGCGCGTTTTTTTTTCTTTTCTCTTCCTTTCACGCCCCGGCCCGTGAATTCAATTAAATCGTCTGCTTCTGCTGTCGTAGTGAGGCAAACTTCCCCCCACCCCCATCTAAATTCAATCATGGCCCGTTTCCGGTCAGAAAGGGGGGATAATCATCGAGCCATTGTCTGAGCGAATCCCCCGAAAAAGACGGGGGGGGGAAAATTGCTAATTAGACATGACGTCATTTTGTGTTGACATATAGGCAATCCTGATAAATAATCATGATTGCGTGATGAAATATTCTCATAACAAAGAGAGACAAAAAAAAAAGAGATGAAAACCTTGCACAATCATACAATCATTAAGGACGATAGAAAGCGAAAAATCGTGTCAAGGTCTAACAATACATTTGTTTTAACGTTCAAGGGGAATAATTCATGAAAACAGGAATAAACATCCTTACCTATTAAGGTTTCAAAGAGTGTAAATAACTAGAGAAAAACTTAACAAAATTGTACCGTAATTAAATTACAATTACATACAGTTTGGAAAGAAATAAGATAATCCATGTGTCAATTTTAGCACACTGAACATAACGTTTAAAACTTTAAAGTTTCGTATCAAAATACACATTTTAATCATTTAGATCAGGGGAAGGCAACCGCATGCGTCCTGGTCAAACATATTTGTGGCCCTTTATGAGAGAAGGGAAATACAATGTTGTGCTGCATCTTAACCGACTTCAATCAGTCCCATTCACGTACAGTAATTAAAATGAACCAAGAATCGCATAGAGTGGCAACACGTTGTTCTAAAACCTCCTTCCCTTAGAACAGTTGTCCCCCAACACCCCGGGCCGCGGACCGGTACCGGTCGGTGGATCAAATGGTACTGGGCCGCCCAAGAAACATTCAATTATTTCCTCTGTATTTACTGTTGTGCATTCCTCACGGGGTATGTGCGACTTTCCATGAACGAGCGGTTAACCGGGAACTTAGAGGGTTATAGCGGAAGTGGCATTATAAATCAAAACAATTAAAAATTATAAAAAAAATCATCATCCCAGTCCTCTTACCCGGGCTTACCCCATCAGCGGGCCGCGGTGAAATTATGAAACGTGGACTGTCCGCGGCGAGAAAAAGGTTGTGGACCACCTCCTTAGAAAACTAATTCAACGAGTGGGAGTGTCGCTTCAGAGCTGCCAACCTGGATGTGTGTGTATTATCAGTGGCTAACTATCAAAGTAATCCTGCATAAGATTAAACTGTTTCGAATAGAGCAGAATGTAACAGTATATAACAGTATAGAGCACAATATAACAGTATATAGCAGAATTTAACCAATATAATATTATATAACAGTATAGAGCAAAAAATATAAAAGTATATAACAGTATAAAGCAGAATATAACAGTTTATAACAGTATAGAACAGAATATAACAGTATATATCAGTATAGAGCAGAATATAACAGTATAGAGACAGACAGACAGACAGAAACACTTAGAGATGAACACTTGAACAGAATCTAATAGAGAAAACTAACGAGACTAGAATTACTTGTTATTGTCAGGCGCTGTACTTTTTTCCAGGGCCGGTTATAGGAGGCGCGAAACTCGATTGTGAACAATTCATTTACGCCCTAGTTTTCAATATATTGTAGTAACTGTTTTATACGCCGAAAATAAACTCCACCTGCAGTTTCCCCCAGGCGCCAACATTGCTCTATACTACCATACACTGTTATATACCGCCATTCACGTCTGCAAACTGCTCTATACTGCCATACACTGTTATATACCGCCATTCACGTCTGCAAACTGCTCTATACTGCCACACACTGTTATATACCGCCATTCACGTCTGCAAACTGCTCTATACTGCCACACACTGTTATATACCGCCATTCACGTCTGCAAACTGCTCTATACTGCCATACACTGCTATATACCGCCATTCACGTCTGCAAACTGCTCTATACTGCCATACACTGTTATATACCGCCATTCACGTCTGCAAACTGCTCTATACTGCCACACACTGTTATATACCGCCATTCACGTCTGCAAACTGCTCTACACTGCCATACACTGCTATATACCGCCATTCACGTCTGCAAACTGCTCTATACTGCCATACACTGTTATATACCGCCATTCACGTCTGCAAACTGCTCTATACTGCCATACACTGTTATATACCGCCATTCACGTTTGCAAACTGCTCCATACTGATATATACTAAATTACACACACAGAAGCACACACACACACATATCATCTTCCCCTATGGCCCTGGGGGAACTTTACTGTTTAGTGTAACACCAAGATATTGAAAGACAATAACAACAAATATGGCGGCTTTCAGAAACGTTCATTTAAAGTCGTTATGCCCATTCCGTATAATTTATATTCCGTTGTACAACGTTATATATTTTATAAAACTCAAACACGGCGGAAATAGCTAAAAAAAAATTTTATAATCATTTCTTTAGGTTATTTTTTTTTTTTTAATTTTCCTCCTTTTTTTTGTTCTGTTTTTCTGTGTACAATCCTGTATTTTACGTAAATGTCAATGAAATCGTTATTTTTTTTAGTTTAGACTTTTGTTCTGACACATTTTGAGGCTAATTAGTAAAATATTTTTTTTTTAATGAGATTTGTTGTTTGTTTTGGTTTTTGTTTGTTTTTTTTGCAGGGATGTCGCAATGTCTGTAAATAATGATAAAATAAGATTTAAAAGGATAACATTTGTTGCCCAGAGTTTTCATGCGATTAACATTTTAAATTGGAGACAAGATGTTTATTTTGGTTTTTTTTTTTAATTTCCGGTTTTACTTGATTTTTGTAATAACTTTAATGTATTATTTACTTAGTCGTTTGATATTTTTTTTTCTAATGAGGACTTTTTTAAACAGATTTGCTTTCCACCGAAATATCCTCTCTCATTCTGTTTATTAAATTATTTAATCTTGTAATTGTTTTTGCAAGTCAGCATCTTTTCCTCATTAGTCATTGCATCTTTATTTCATGGTGTACATTGGTCATTGTTTCACTTGGTCATTGTATCACTTGGTCATTGTATCACTTGGTCATTGTATCACTTGGTCATTTTATCAATTGGTCATTTTATCACATGGTTATTGTATCTTTTGGTTCATTGAGGCTTTAGTCATTGTATTACTTGGTCATTGTATTACTTGGTCATTGTGTCACTTGGTCATTGTATCACTATGTCGTCGCATCTTTTGATCACTAAATCGTTATATCATTTGGTCATTTATAGCCGTGACCGTGTGGCTTTATGGCTGTGAGTCCAACCGTTGTCAGTGATTATTAGGAGCCCAACAGCATTTCTCCCCCCCCCCAGACGACCCCTAATGTATTTTTTCTAGGATGCCAAAATGTAACTTTTCATCTAATTCTAAACCCTAAAGTCTAGCGCCTTGAACTGGTAACCTGCGCAGAATCAATCAAGCCTACACCCTTATCGATACAAACCAAACACGGTGTCTTCGACATTATATACCAGGGTTGACTGAGGGTTGGCAAAATTTTCGAAACTCGGGCCACATTATGTTCTTAAATTTGAAAGAAGGGCCAGACAAGAAGCAGATGAATGTTGTGTTTATATGAAGTTGTAAACGTCATTGTTGCGAACGAGCGGAGAGGAGCACAGCGCGTGCCAGATCAACCAGCCTGGCGGACCAGTCGTTGGCCTCGGGCCGTAAATTTCCCATGTAAATCTTCACATTTTTTATTTCTGGCAAATGAACACATCGAAATAATAACAAGCTTATTCATTACTATTATTTGTTTATTTATTTATATTTTTTTAACTTCTTTCCAAAGCATCGAAAGATTATAAAAGAGACTCGAAGCAAATCTTGAAAAATATTTTTTTTCTTCATATAATCAAACGAAGCGGCAGTTGAAATCGCAAGCCAGGTTTTTGTCTTGAATAGGTTTCAGTTTTCATTTTCTGGAGCTCATGAATACCCTCGTTACCCTCGTTACCCTGGTAAGACCGGTGGGGGGGGGGACTTTTTTTTTCCTCTAGACGTATCTCCAGCGCTTGGAACCAGACACCATCACCACCCGAGACCTAGAGCCGTGGGTCTGTTTCGCCGTGAATTAAGACTTCCCCCTGACAGGCCTCGCATAGCTTGAATCATCCTCCTCTGTGGGGCAAGGGCTGCTCCTCCTCACCCTCCACCCCGACCCCCCTGCCCTCCCCCTCCTATCACGGGTGAGCAGTTTTCATTTACCTACTTCCCCTCTCTTCCCTCCTCCTCCCCCCTTCCACCCCCACCCCCACACCTTTTGTTGCTGGCATTAAATTTCGGCTGCAATGCAAGCAGTACTCATCCTAAGAAATGCCAGAACGAAAGCAGGTGCAAAATGGCGAGGCTTGAAGGGAAAGAAGAGAAGAAGAAAATGAAATAAAAATCAAACGACCCTATTTTTTTTTTTTACTATTTTTTGACTCACCAGTAAATGATTATTGTGTTGGTGGGGGGGGGGGGTCAGGTGGTATGCGAGGGAGGGGGAGGGGAGAGGGGGGGTGAAAGTTCATCAATGGGTGCTTCTGGCCCCCATGCTGTTCCAAGTTCTTGTGATGTTTGGTTAACTGGACTTTATACCTCATTAGCGAACTGTCAAGGTGAGGTAAGTAAAAGAGATTAATTTCAGTAATAAATGACTTCCGGTTTATTGAAATACTAAGCACCTTGCCTTACACCCTTCTTCTTGCGCCCCCACCCCCCACCCCACC
This sequence comes from Bulinus truncatus, assembly GCA_021962125.1. Classification (NCBI taxonomy): domain Eukaryota; kingdom Metazoa; phylum Mollusca; class Gastropoda; family Planorbidae; genus Bulinus; species Bulinus truncatus. The sequence goes on from JAGDYQ010000039.1 coordinate 4,537,769, forward strand.
GACCCCCATGCTCCCACCATCCACCCTCCCCAACATACCCTGTCTGACCCAGTTCACCCTCCCCCCCCCCTCTTTTCTCTATCTGCAGCTTCCTAGATAAACAGACGTATGCGTTTGTCAGAGAAATGAAATGACAGACATTTTTAAAATTAAAGTTAATATAAGGAAGGACTTTCAACCAGGTTTCAGACGTAAAGAATTTATGACCAATCACGATGTCTGGTGTGTGTTGACAAACGACAATAGTGGTGGTAGTTTTGGCGGTGCGCATTGTGGGCGTGTGACAAAAGTACAATATTTGGGTGTTTTAACCTACCGGCGGCGGAACGAAATATTTTAGGGGGGGGGGGCAAGCCAAAATTCAAGGGGGGGCGGCGCCCCCACTTGAAAATTTAAGGAGGGGCAAGACAAAATATGACCGAAAGACAAATTTTACCCCCTTAATTCAATAATAGAATATAGTAATTCTGTAGCAAGTATTTAATCGATATTGTTAAAAAATAATATATTAAAAAAAAAAAATGAATATTGAGCACTTCTCTCGTCAACTGATTCGTAATGTCAGTTTGTTTACAAATTTAATAGTGAAAATAGATCAGAAAATTACTGATAATTATCATGAATGATGATGAATATGAAACCGGAAACGGGAAACTCAATAAACAAAAAGTAATTTATGAAAAGAAAATAAATAATTGTATTTTCTTTAAAAATTACATTTGCCGTCATTCGGTAGATGGCAATACTTCTCTATACTTATAAGTAGGGAGCGACCGATAATCGGATCGGTATCGGACCGATATTGGCACTATCGGTTAATATCGGATCGGCCGATTGTTGTAGGGAGCGACCGATAGTCGAACCGATATTGGCACTATGGGTTGACTATCGGACCGGCCATTTTTTGGCTGCCGGTACATAGTTTATTTTTTATAACAGAGTTGCAGAAAAAAAAAATCAGTAAATAACCCAATTCTATAACCAGATCAGACAAGATTTAAAAAATAAAGGAAAAAAAAACCCGTACACAGAAATTGTCACGTCTACAAAAATATGACCTTGAAACAATAGGATTGGCATTTCTTAGTTCTAATGTATGACCTTGAATGATACAATTAGTGAACATCTGTGTGTATTTTTTTGGGATGGGAAGTTTGGGGGGGAGGGGGGGTTAAACAAGACACGCGTGGGCGAAGTGTTACAAAATATGTGAACATGGGTTGACATATGTCATACAGCACGATCAAAACACGTGTTTGGCATTGTGGTTGCTTTAGGGGCTGTCCATTAATTACGTCAACAAATTAGGGGGGAGGGGGGTCAGAAAATTTTTGACAATTGTTGACAAGGGGGAGGGGGGGGGGTCAAGAAAAGTTGACGTCAACAATGTTACTTTTTTTAATTTAATATAATTACTTAATAAATAGGAAAATTAAGCAGCGTTTGTAGTTCTGTGTTACACACTCGCTTAACATTCAGTATTTTAATTAAACTAACTATATTCCTACTAATTTTGCCACATAAACATCTTGGAAGCCACCTTTTTTAGGGGGGGGGGGGTAATCAAATGTTGACGTAATTTTATAGGGGGGTCTCTGGAAGTTTGACAAGTTGTTGACAAGGGGGAGGGGGGGTAAAAATCGCCAAAAATTTGTTGACATAAATAATGGACAGCCCCTAAAAAGAAAATATCGGTATCCGTAAAAATGCTGGGGGAAAATATCGGTATCGGACTATCGGTAAAAAGGCATATAGGTCGCTCCCTACTTATAAGACGCATTTGCTATCTGTCTGTCTGTTCCCTTAAAACTCAAGATCCAGACAACCAAATAACGTGAAATTTGGTACACGCAGTGGCGCAACCAGGGGGGGGGGGGGGCAGGCGGGTTCAAGCCCAGGCCAAATCATCAATACATAATTTACGTTACAAAGTTACAAAAAAGACTGTCAAAATGTCTTTTTTCAATATGTGAGCCCCCCCCCCCCCCCCCAGCATTTTTTGCTGGTTGCGCCACTGGGTACACGTACACAAAATTACATGGGGAATGTTCTTAAACAGGTTTCGTTCCATCTCAATGGGTACTTTAATTGTAATTAATTATTTTGGATATAAAAGACAAAACTTTTACCCCGATTTCAGGTTTTACGAGCTTCTCTCCCACATAGCTCACTTACTATAAATATGATCGGTACGGGGAACCAAATATCACATTACTTACTACATTATTACATTCCATTCCTTCATCCATAGGAATTGTCATCTTTGCTACAGTCATGCCTAAGAGAGAGAGAGAGGGAAAGCGGGGGGGGGGGGAAAGAGGGAGGGAGGGGAGAGAGAGAGGGGAGAGAGGGAGGGAAAGAGGGAGGGAAGGGAGGGAGAGAGAAACTGCTAAAAATGTTGTGTATCACATTGCTTTAAGATAAATGTACCTTTTTATTGCATGCAAATAAACCCTTTTTTACGCGTCTTATTTTCAATCTTAATTAAACGTCAAATTACGCTTCTTAAATAAACAGAAAACATTATTTTAAACCCGGGCAAAGCCGGGTACTTGCAACTAGTTTTAAAATATGCCACAACAACTCTCAATAATGTGATTACTGTAAAATGTCAATTACTTATAATTTTGTTCAAATATTAAATTTCAGAAATAAATCAAATGAATTATGAAAATGAAAATGATACATATTAACTAAAATGAATTACAGTTAAAAAAGTTAACATTTTAGGGGGGGGGCAGACTGGAAATTCAAGGGGGGGCGCCGCCACCCCTTAAAAGTTTTAGGGGGGCCTTTGCCCCCCCTGCCCCCCTTGCTCCCCCCTGCCCCCCCCCTGCTCCGCCGCCAGTGGTTTGACCGATTATATAAATAAAAGCTTTTGTTTTTTAGACCTGACATACTATTGGATTTTTTTTTTTTTGTTTTTCATTTAGCTAAGTTTTAGGCCAAATGCTTGTGCACGATGTATGGTGTTTTCTATATTTTGACAAAGCACTAGTTCTATGTCCCCCCCCCCCCAATGTTACCTCTAAGCTGAGCGCGTGAGCGATCGCTCACACGAATTCAGAGCGTCACCCATACTACACGTACGATCGCTCACTCCGACGGACGAGATCGCTTAAATCGCTCACAAATTTTGGCCTCAAACAAAATGTCGCTCAGAGACACAATATTTTGCTCACTTCATACCAAACCTTAAAGGGAATATTGGTCCCCCAACTAAATCCAGCCCTAGCAGTGACATAAGAGTTCAGGTACAAAATGGTTTATCTTCAGGAATACGACATGTTTTTATAAGTCAAATGATACCACGATGTTCTGTATTGTACCAAGATTCTCTGTATTGTGTACCACAGTGTGTTCCGGTGTTGTATATTATCGCTACCGGCACTGCCTGCTTGTATTTGCTGGTAATTTTATAAATTCACCTGTGAATCGCAAACTGACGTACATCATTGGTGAAATCTCCCCCCCTCCCAGAGACCCAGCACCTTCCACGCCCCCCCCTCACACAATAGTACCATTTACCGTACTTATGACACTAAACATTTGTCTTTCCCACCCCCCAACCAGTCAGAGGTTTGATCTCGTTTTACTAATGAGAGAAGCATGCGTCAGGACCCATCACCCAAAACCTTCCTCGAGGTATGCTCTCGGTTCTTGTTATCTCCCTTGAAAATCTGACTTCTGCTAGCTCAGAGAGAGATGGCGGATATAATTTATTGTATTCGTGTCTTTTTTGTTCTTCCGTGTTGGTTTTTTAAAGGGAGTTAATTTCCCTCATGATAAAGCCGTAATAAACATATTATATTACTCATTAATCCACGAAATGTTTTCACTTTTCTTATTACAATTTCTACAAATTTTCCGCTTTTTCTTTCGTATTACATTCACTTTCTTGACCGAACACAAAATTTTTAACCGGAAACGTGAAACTTAAAAAGATTAAAATTGTGTAATAAAATTATTTCTATGCATTTTTTTCCCTCTGGAGGCCATCTTTTGAACGTCGCTCAGGCTTTTAATTCCTTCTTATTTATTTTGTCCTTAATCCCATTAATGATGACATGTTTATCTCTCACATCCTATAAAACTTAAGCCGTAAGTGTAATGGTCATGGAGTCACCACGCGAAGGTTACTGGCACTCGCTGGGACGGATGGCTGAGTGTGGTAGAAAAACTCGACTTTCAGCCTGATAGTCCTTGGTGATAACAAAACGGAATCGTTCCAGGTCCAAGTAAAAATTGGTTCAACTCACACCCTCCCACCCAGCTTTAGCTGACGTACCTGTAGTAAGTTGGGGATGTGGCCTGTGATTTAAAACGTTTGCCGACCCCTGGTCTAAATCTCAGTTTTCAAGGGTATTGCATGACATGGTCCTGCTATAAAGGGATTTGACTGGTGGAAGGGGAGGGGGGCAGTTTTCAGAAAGTACCTGAGTCCCAAAGCTTTCTGGAGGGAGGGGAGGGGGGGCTTGGAGCGTTGGTGTATGTTTGTATGTGAGTGTATGTTTGTATATGAGTGTATGTTTATATATGAGTGTATGTTTGTATATGAGTGTATGTTTGTATGTTTATGTATGTTTGTATGTAGGTGTGTGTTTGTATGTGAGTGGATGTTTGTATATGAGTGTATGTTTGTATGTAGGTGTGTGTTTGTATGTGAGTGGATGTTTGTATATGAGTGTATGTTTGTATGTCTGTGTGTGTTTGTATGTGAGTGGATATTTGTATATGAGTGTATGTTTGTATGTCTGTATGTGTTTGCATGTGAGTGTATGTGAGTGTGTGTTTGTATGTATGTGTGTGTAGTTGTGTGTGAGTGTGTGTATGCAAAATAATTTGTATGAAATATTGCATTGCCAAATATAAAAAAAAATCTTCTGATTCTCTTAGCAATATTTTTAACGGTGCTAGACTAGAGATGTGCAAACCCACGGGTCACGTATGTCTAGCAGTCTGGTCAGCCTTGCGCATTAAACTTTATGTGGATCTTAATGTGGGACCATTTTATGGCCAGGGAGTCATAGAGTTTGACCACCCCTGAGATGAATATTTGTCTCACACAGCAGTTTGTTTTTTTTTTCCTTTTTTTCGTTTGGTTTTATGTTGTTTGCTGTTTGTTTGGTTTCCAACACAATTGTACAGACACAATACATCGAAACAATACATCGATACAATACACCGACACAATGTACCGACACAATGTACCGACACAATACACCCACATAATAGATCGACACAATACGCCGACACAATAAACCGACACAATACACCGACACAATACACTGACACAATGTACCGACACAATACACCGACACAATACATCCACACAATACACCGACACAATATACCGACACAATACACCCACACAATACACCGACACAATACACCGACATAATACACCGACACAATTTACAGACACAATACATCGACATAATACACCGACACAATACACCGACACAATACGCCGACAAAATACATCGACACAATGTGCCGACACAATACACCGACACAATAAACCGACACAATACACCGACACAATACACCCACACAATACACCGACACAATACACCGACACAATACACCGACACAATACATCGACACAATACACCGACACAATACACCGACACAATACACTGACACAATATACCGACACAATACACCGACACAATACACCGACACAATACACCGACACAATCCACCGACACAATGTACCGACACAATACACCGACACAATACACCGACACAATGTACCGACACAATATACCGACACAATACACCGACACAATACACCCACACAATACACCCACACAATACACCGACAAAATACACCGACACAATACACCGACACACTACACCGACACAATACACCGACACAATACACCGACACACTACACCGACACAATATACCGTGGAGTCCAAATAAAGAACTAAATGTAAGTGTCCAATGGTTCAAGCAACTATTTTCAGAATGGCTGTTGTTTTGAATAAGAGATGAGGCGGAAAGAGATGCTTGGGCTTCTTTCTGTCTTCCATGGCCCATCACACATGAGGCAGCATGAGATGCTAGGGGTCTCTTTCTGTCTTCCATGGCCCATCACACAAGTTGACTCGGAACTTGGTTTACTCTTAAACGTTCGTTTCATTCTCAGTGATGCATAACATTTGATCAGTAAACAGGTAATCATTGAAGCGTAAATTGTTGCAGAACACAACATGGGGAGAAACTCAAGACAAGGATTACTTAAAAGAAAACAATAACTAGTGATAAGTTTGGGAGATAGGGATTTTTTTTTGTGGGGTGGGGGGGGGGGGTGGTGGGGGGGGCGGGGTGGAGTTTGTTGTTTGTTTGTTTGTTTTTTAGTTTTTTAGCTATTTGTTACGTCATTTTATGGATGGATGGATGGATGGACTGATGGATAGATGAAAAAAAATGAACAAATTTACAGTGCTTGGAAAAATTTGGCAGCATGAGGTATTCCGTCAGGTGTGACGGCATGCAGAACATTCTGCGGGGAAAGGGAGGGGCGGGGAGGGGTCACAGGCGATAGCGTTGATCCATGCGATCTTACAAATGGGTTTAAAAGTAGAGGAACTGCGTGCATTGACAGAATAGCTGAGTATATTGAAAGTACAACAGAATACTTTGACAGAATAGCTGAGTGCATTGACAGTACAACTGAATATACCGACACTATCGAGCAAACAAAATGTACAGTATGAAGGACTTAATCGTCAAAATAGATGAATACAGAGACAATACAACAGGTTTGGTCGTGTGGTAAAGCGCTCGACTGTCGACCTGAAGGTACATGGTTCAATCTCTGGTGAGGACCAAGGAAATTTTTCAGGTCCTGGCTTAAGTCCCCGCAATATCTTCCGTGGTGCCGTGGTGCCTCCATGGCCATTGCACTATTGGCTATGGTGAGGGATGAAAGAAGGGCACCATAAAAACCGTCCCATTAGTGGTTTCAAGGATCTAAGAGATTTCATCTCATCCTTACAGGGACTTCACACACAATACAACAAGAGACACAGAGTAATGGACAGTAGTACTTGATTATCCGGCGTACTCAGTAGGTCAGTTGATGTCATCTATTCAACCGGTCATCTAACAACTGCCCCCAATACGACCCCCTCCCCCCAGAGGCGTAGTGAGGGATGAGAAAGGGGGTATAATACCCCTGGCGCTACTCACAAAGGGGCGCCCAATGGTATATTTTACATATAATATTATATGATTTTCGAATGGGGGGGCGCTAAAAAGGTATTAAAGAGGTATTGTTCCCCGGGCGCGAGTTGATTAAGCTCTCTACGGCACTTCCTCTCCTTCTCTCCCACTCCCAGCCGCTAGAGCAGGGATGCAAATCATTCGGCCTTCGTATGATTGGTTAATGGCGACCGTAAATAAAAAAGATAGTAAATCTATATTTCTTTATGAATATATCGCTATATATCGATTGCATCTTTTTAGGCTACTTGTCATTTCCGAATTAAAACTTTCACCCCCCCCCCCCTCCTTTCCCCATTTGATTCTGGGTTGTTGTTTTTTTTCCAAATCTTAAAATTAAACTTTTTTTTTAAAAGGCTGACAGATAGAATATAGACAAGCTGACAGATAGAATATAGACACGCTGACAGATAGAATATAGACAAGCTGGCAGATAGAATACAGACAAGCTGACAGAATACAGAACAGCTGGCAGATAGAATATAGACAAGCTGGCAGATAGAATATAGACAAGCTGGCAGATAGAATACAGACAAGCTGGCAGATAGAATATAGACAAGCAGAGGGCAGACAGATAGAATGCAGCCATATAGTATACCGACAGGCAAAAACAAATAAATTGAACGATTTTCGTAAATGACGTGAACGAGAGGAGAGTGGCAGAGCGCGGGACGGGTCAAACAGATAAACGGGCCATACTTGACCTACAGGCCGTGTCAAACACCCAAACTGGCCTCAATTGGCCTGAGGGCCATAATTTGTCTGACCATACCAGATTCAACACGTAGGACTACCTATTATTTGAACTCTTTTCAATTGTTCAGTATCATTCTTGTTTTTGTTTTGTTTTTTTTTTGTTTTTGTTATCGTTTTGTTTTTGGAGATAGCAAATGTCTGTTTAACCGTTTTTCGTTTCTCAAAATAAAAAAAAAATTGAAATGAAAACAAAAGAAGTTGTCGCAATTTCAGCACAAAAAGTTTTATTTGTCAAGTAATGGCCAGGTTTTTGTGTTTTATCGTTCTCTAAACTTTCTCCTGCAGTGGACGCAACACAAAAGACTGGCCAGATTTTCTTTACATTCACCAACCCTCTATACATAGCCAAACAAAATTCACCGCTGAATAAAAGTGTTGGCTTATAAAGACAGAGATAAAGACCCAATTAGGCAGCCAATGGCATTGTTTATAGTGATTGTTTCTTTGGAACAATAGAGACCAACACAAATTTAATCCTTATTGTGCCAAAGTTTTGTTCTAGTCGTTTTGTATTGTTTTTTTTTCTAAAATAGAAAATTCCATTAAATACTGATATTTACTTTGATGATCTGGTTTCATTTCTATAGTCATTCTCATCTCGACATTATTCACAAACATTATCATTTCTATTCAATAATCAATAATGTATTTTTTTAAATAAACTATTATGCAGTGCCGAACCTAGGGATTTGGGAGCCCGGCGGGGCTTGGTCTCTTTGGGGGCCCCTGCATTATGACATTCGTCGCCATGACATAAGATAATGTACTTAATATTTTGTGTAAAAAAAATTCTGGGACCCCCTCAAGTTGGGGCCCGGGGGGACTTTCGAATTTGGATTCTTCCCTCCCTCCCCACACCCTAGGTACGCCTCTGACTATTATGTTTGTTTTTTTTAATCTAGAATTGTCAGACATACTAAATATTTAAATTTCAGCAATGATGGTGTTTATTTGAGCTTGACAAGTGCATTAATCAGTGGTTCTCAGCCCATCAGTGGGCCGCGGGCTGATTTTGAGTGGGTCACAAAAGATCTTAAAACTTAGTTTATTCGGGAAAACACAAATTTTAGGAAATTATTTTTTTCTTTCTTGTATAGCCTACATGTAATTGTTTTCTTTGTTTACAGGGGCGGCTCACAAAAACTAGATAGGCTGTGAACCGCAAAAAAAGTTTAAGAACATTTTGGTTAGTACTACTACTGAGTTACACTTCTACTTGTTAGTATCTTTCATACATACTTTACAACAGTGTCGAACCTAGGGATTCGGGGGGCCCTGGGGAGCTTGGCCTCTTTGGGGGCCCCTCTGTTTTGACATTCGACACCATGACATGAAATAATCTACTTAATATTTAATGTAAAAAAAGTAAATTGGGGGCCCCCTCAAGCTAGGGCCCGGGGGACTTTCGAATTTGGACCCTCTCCTCCCTCCCTAGGTACGCCTCTACTTTACAACATCATATCAATATACTATATTGGAAAAGGCTTCATTCGCTGAACAGTATTTTAATTAATGTCCAATATTACGGTCTCTCTTTGTTTAGTTTTTTTTCCCCTGTCTTTCTATGTTTAGGCCCAGTGTATAAAAGATTACACTTCATTATATTTACAAACTTCGATGGGTGTTCAGTTGGTGATTTATGTTACCACGTCTAAAGTTATTTTTACGATAAATGACTTAAAAAAAAAAAATTTAACGGCCAACATTTTAAATACAAATAGCCGTCCATTGATTGGTCTAACAATTCAGTGTTGTGAAAAATGACGCCTTGTCACGTGGTGTCCAGATTTTTCTGAAATATGGTGTGTAAATTTAACTGGCCTTGGGTGATGTGGGCTGGTTAAACAAACACATCCATCTGAATTTCATGTGTGGTTCATTTAGCCACTGTTGCCCATAAAATGTTTAGCAGGCTCGTTTCTTTAAACAAACCAACATTTATTATATGATTTATTGTATGGGTTATTACAAGATTTATTATATGATTTATTACATGGTTTTGCCAACTGCGTTCTGGCCTCTTAGTAATTAGTTTATAATTGTGTGTATGCGCTCGTTTACAGCAGTTTCAAGTACAGTTATAAAATGAGAATTGGAATTAAATTGACTCATTAGCTTCAAGACTACTTAAAAGGTCTATCGATGTATATATAACACAAGTAGACCAAAGGCAGACAGACTGAAGACATATATATATAAGTAGGCAGATAGATTAAAGACATATAGTTTGGCAGGCAGACAGAATGAAGATATACAGATAGACAGAAGACTTGGAAACGAATATAGTCAGAAAACATACAAATATCATTACTACTGCCACCTCCCACACGAAGCAGGTGACCCGTGTTAATTGGAAATGTGTAAACCAATCTTTAAAGTGAGTGTCGTGAGCAAATATTTTAACCAGAGGTTCCCATAAGGACAGGCAGCCAAACTTATGGAAATATTGGTAGACAGACAGAAGGCAGACAGATAGAATACCGACAGGCTGAAAGATAGAATACAGACAAGCAGAGGGCAGACAGATAGAATACCGACAGGCTGAAAGATAGAATACAAACAGGCTGACAGATAGAATACCGACAGGCAGACATATAGAATACAGACAAGCAGAGGGCAGACAGATAGAAGGCAGATCGACAGAAGACAAAATCGACCAGGCAGAAGCTTTCTAGATGAATTTTAATTTATATGCCTGTAAATTCTTTGCCCTGAATAATCAATATTTGCACCGAGATTAAAAATCATTTGTAAACATAAACATTATCGCCAAGTGCGTTATATATATATACTACAGAAGCAGTCCTAAGTAACAGATACTACAAAACAGTCCCAAGTAACAGATACTACTAAGAAGTCCCAAGTAACAGATACTACATAGCAGTCCCAAGTAACAGATACTACAAAGCAGTCCCAAGTAACAGATACTACAAAGCAGTCCCAAATAACAGATACTACAAAGCAGTCATAAGTAACAGATACTACATGGCAGTCCCAAGTAACAGATACTACAAAGCAGTCCCAAATAACAGATACTACAAAGCAGTCCGAAATAACCGATACTACAAAGCAGTCCTAAGTAACAGATACTACAAAGCAGTCCCAAATAACAGATACTACAAAGCAGTCCTAAGTAACAGATACTACATAGCAGTCCCAAATAACAGATACTACAAAGCAGTCCCAAATAACAGATACTACAAAGCAGTCCTAAGTAACAGATACAAAATAGCAGTCCCAAGTAACAGATACTACAAAGCAGTCCCAAGTAACAAATACTACAAAGCAGTCCCAAGTAACAGATACTACAAAGCAGTCCCAAATAACAGATACTACAAAGCAGTCCCAAATAACAGATACTACAAAGCAGTCCCAAGTAACAGATACTACAAAGCAGTCCCAAATAACAGATACTACAAAGCAGTCATAAGTAACAGATACTACATGGCAGTCCCAAGTAACAGATACTACAAAGCAGTCCCAAATAACAGATACTACAAAGCAGTCCGAAATAACCGATACTACAAAGCAGTCCTAAGTAACAGATACTACAAAGCAGTCCCAAATAACAGATACTACAAAGCAGTCCCAAATAACAGATACTACAAAGCAGTCCCAAATAACAGATACTACAAAGCAGTCCCAAGTAACAGATACTACAAAGCAGTCCCAAATAACAGATACTACAAAGCAGTTCCAAATAACAGATACTACAAAGCAGTCCTAAGTAACAGATACAAAATAGCAGTCCTAAGTAACAGATACTACACAGCAGTCCCAAATAACAGATACTACAAAGCAGTCCCAAATAACAGATACTACAAAGCAGTCCTAAGTAACAGATACTACAAAGCAGTTCCAAATAACAGATACTACAAAGCAGTCCTAAGTAACAGATACTACACAGCAGTCCCAAGTAACAGATACTACACAGCAGTCCCAAATAACAGATACTACACAGTAGTCCCAAATAACAGATACTACAAAGCAGTCCCAAATAACAGATACTACAAAGCATTCCCAAATAACAGATACTACAAAGCAGTCCCAAATAACAGATACTACAAAGCAGTCCGAAATAACCGATACTACAAAGCAGTCCCAAATAACAGATACTACAAAGCAGTCCCAAGTAACAAATACTACAAAGCAGTCCCAAATAACCGATACTACAAAGCAGTCCTAAGTAACAGATACTACAAAGCAGTCCCAAATAACAGATACTACAAAGCAGTCCCAAATAACAGATACTACAAAGCAGTCCTAAGTAACAGATACTACATAGCAGTCCCAAATAACAGATACTACAAAGCAGTCCCAAATAACAGATACTACAAAGCAGTCCTAAGTAACAGATACAAAATAGCAGTCCCAAGTAACAGATACTACAAAGCAGTCCCAAGTAACAAATACTACAAAGCAGTCCCAAGTAACAGATACTACAAAGCAGTCCCAAATAACAGATACTACAAAGCAGTCCCAAATAACAGATACTACAAAGCAGTCCCAAATAACCGATACTACAAAGCAGTCCTAAGTAACAGATACTACACAGCAGTCCCAAATAACAGATACTACAAAGCAGTCCCAAATAACAGATACTACAAAGCAGTCCTAAGTAACAGATACTACAAAGCAGTTCCAAATAACAGATACTACAAAGCAGTCCTAAGTAACAGATACTACACAGCAGTCCCAAGTAACAGATACTACACAGCAGTCCCAAATAACAGATACTACAAAGCAGTCCCAAATAACAGATACTACAAAGCAGTCCCAAATAACAGATACTACAAAGCAGTCCCAAATAACAGATACTACAAAGCAGTCCCAAGTAACAAATACTACAAAGCAGTCCCAAATAACCGATACTACAAAGCAGTCCTAAGTAACAGATACTACACAGCAGTCCCAAGTAACAGATACTACAAAGCAGTCCCAAATAACAGATACTACAAAGCAGTCCCAAATAACAGATACTACAAAGCAGTCCCAAATAACAGATACTACAAAGCAGTCCTAAGTAACAGATACTACAAAGCAGTTCCAAATAACAGATACTACAAAGCAGTCCTAAGTAACAGATACTACATAGCAGTCCTAAGTAACAGATACTACATAGGAGTCCCAAATAACAGATACTACATAGCAGTCTTAAGTAACAGATACTACAAAGCAGTCCCAGTAATAGATACTACAAAGCAGTGCCAAATAACAGATACTACAAAGAAGTGCCAAATAACAGATACTACAAAGCAGTCCTAAGTAACAGATACTACAAAGCAGTGCCAAATAACAGATACTACAAAGCAGTCCTAAGTAACAGATACTACAAAGCAGTCCCAAGTAACAGATACTACAAAGCAGTCCCAGTAATAGATACTACAAAGCAGTCCTAAGTAACAGATACAACAAAGCAGTGCCAAATAACAGATACTACAAAGCAGTGCCAAAAGAAAACACCCGATTAAAACCAATACAAATAATCGTCACGAACAGCCCCGAGACATCGTTGTGCCTGTTTGAATGACCCTGGCCTGGATTTGGGTGACCCAGTTACTTGAACTAAACGGTATGTCTGTGTAGACGGGGCGTTGAGCGAGGTGTCGCCAGCCTCGTTTCAGCCCAGGTGTGTGTGCGTGTGTGAGTCGTGAGACGACCAACAGGTGAAAGAGGAATCCGCTCTTATATCACCGCCCCCCCCTAATTAATTCAATTTGTTACAGGATATGGACAATTACTGCCCAGGCTAATGGGGGGATGGGGCCCAGGTTCTACTCTGGCCACAGTTTTCAATCAGCCACGTTTGTGCCCATTAAACCGACGGCAGTCAAAACCTTTTTTTTTCTTCTCATTACCACAAGAAAATGGCCGAAATCAATTAAAGTCATTAGACATATAGCCAACTCATCAAGTCATTTGACATAAAGCTAATTCAACAAGTCATTTGACATAAAGCTAATTCAATAAGTCATTTGACATAAAGCTAATTCAACAAGTCATTTGAGTCGGTACCAGGGACGACGCGATGGGGCATTCCGGGAATGTAAGACATAAAGCCCCTTTGAACCGAAAATTGCCCTCATGTTCGTATTCTTAGAACCGTTTTTTGTAAACAGGGGAAAAAAATAAATGACACCCCCAAGCCCAAGTGAAATATTTCTATTTTTATAACCATCGTTTTAGTATATATTCGCAATTTTTTATTAATTGTTGTCTCGTGTCACTGGGATTTGAACCCGTGGCGAACCCATCACCGATTGATTTTAATTCGTTACAAGATACCATCGGGTTCATCATTACAAGATACCATCTGGTTAATCATTACAAGATACCACGTGGTTCATCGTTACAAGACACCATCTGGTTCATCATTACAAGATATCATCTGGTTCATCATTACAAAACACCATCTGGTTCATCATTACAAGACACCATCTGGTTCATCATTACAAGACACCATCTGGTTCATCGTTACAAGACACCATCAGGTTCATCATTACAAGACACCATCTGGTTCATCGTCACAAGACACCATCTGGTTCATCATTACAAGACACCATCTGGTTCATCATTACAAGACACCATCTGGTTCATCATTACAAGACACCATCTGGTTCATTATTACAAGACACCATCTGGTTCATCATTACAAGACAACATCTGGTTCATCATTACAAAACACCATCTGGTTCATCATTACAAAACACCATCTGGTTCACGATTGTTTTTTTTTTTACTTTTGAAGATTATTTCGGTATTTAGACAATTAATTTATTATTTATAAAAATCACAGACAATAAGTCTGAAATGTGTAGTGAATGCTACATGGATATCAGTGACATATCAATTACAATATTCTCCGATTTAAAAAAAATATCTTTCTATAAATATATTTCGATCCCAAGAAATTTTTTTACTCATAAATTTGTCGTTTTCTGAACACACGCAGATCAGACAAAAGAGTTTCAGGTTTACAGTAATGAATGAACACTCGTTCAAATTTTATTTCCATTAAGAAGATCTCCATCAACTTGACGGTAACGAATCAGGACTATAGGACGGTTGTTAAAAAAGTGCATTAAACCCAGATTTATGTTTTCTTCGGTTGTTGTTATTTTAACGACTGAAACCTTGAACTATGACATTTGAGTTATATTTCTTTGTCTTATTTAATTGAACTTTTCAAATTTAAGGCAAAAAAAAAAGTCCTATTTGATGTATTTTCCTTTGTGTAGGGTATGCTACCTCATATTATTGATTTAATTGTAAACTAATGGCACGGATGTTTAGGGTTTTTTTTTAAAGGCATTCGCTGATTTCGACATACATAAGTCGATCTCTACTAATACATTTCATACAAGTAGTGATTAGTACACCAGCAGTGATTAGTACACCAGCAGTGATTAGTACACCAGCAGTGATTAGTACACCAGCAGTGATTGATTAGTACACCAGCAGTGATTAGTACACCAGCAGTGATTAGTACACCAGCAGTGACCTGTATCGCAGTAGTGCCCCGCCGCCCGTTTACGAGCAGTGGTCCCCAGTACACGAGCAGTGGTCCCCCTAATGTACTAGCAGTGGTCCTCAGTACACGAACAGTGGTCCCCAGTACACGAGCAGTGGTCCTCAGTACACGAGTAGTGGTCCTCAGTACACGAACAGTGGTCCTCAGTACACGAGTAGTGCTCCTCAGTGCACGAGCAGTGGTCCTCAGTACACGAGTAGTCGTCCCCCAATATACGAGCAGTGGTCCCCAGTACACGAGTAGTGCTCCTCAGTACACGAGCAGTGGTCCCCCAATGCACGAGCAGTGGTCCTCAGTACACGAGCAGTGATCCTCAGTACATGAGCAGTGGTCCTCAGTACACGAGCAGTGGTCCCCCAATATACGAGCAGTGGTCCCCCAATATACGAGTAGTGGTCCCCAGTACACGAGTAGTGCTCCTCAGTACACGAGTGGTGGTCCTCAGTACACGAGCAGTGGTCCTCAGTACACGAACTATGGTCCTCATTACATAAGTACTGGTCCCCCAGTACATGAGCAGTGGTCCTCAGTACACGAGCAGTGGTCCTCAGTACACGAGCAGTGGTCCTCAGTACGTGAGCAGTGGTCCCCCAGTACACGAGCAGTGACCTGAATTACATCACACCCATATATCATTCGGATTATGGCTAATCACAGTACTATCATTAAGCACTCATCCTCCCCCCCAACCTTCTCCCCTTTCCCCCATAATTTCACCCTATTGCTGTCGTTACCTTAACCCCTCCCCCCACCCCCTTCCCGATGCCCAGCATTTGTCTTCATCTTACTCACACACACACATTTAATGTATTTTTCACTCACATCCAAACCGCCTCACCTTCTGCTCATCTTGACCTGTCTCTCTACGGGGAAGAAAATGAAAAAAAACACTGACCGCATTCAATCCTACAGTTTCCGGAAAGACCTGATATTTTTTTTTTACTTTCTTTTAACAGATTAGACATCACAGGAGCAGTGGAGGTTCCTCTACCAGTTAGTGAGTGACCCAGATACCCACAACCAGGTGCGATGCAGTGACCTTTATGTAGTATCAATCTAACATTTGTCGACTCACGGCGGTTTATTTAACTCTCGGTGCAAACGCCTCCCACCCACCCCCCACCCCCACCACACACACCTTTTTTTCCCTTCCCTTCCCTCCCCCCCCCCTCCCCTTCATCCACACCACCTCCCTCCACTCTACACAACGTTTGTGAGTACGAACTTGATAAGCAAATACCCCGGAGAAATTTTGTTTCAAATTTAATTCCATCTGCAGATGAAATCTGGGCTGGTGGTGGGTTGCTTAAGAGGAGTGGTTTAGGAGTTACCCGGTTGGAAAGAGAGAAAAAATAAAAAGAAAAAATAAATAAAACAGGTGAAAGACAGAAAAAAAGAGAATGAAAAAAAAAACACAAGGGTCGTGTGATAATATAAATGGTTGTTATTTTGTTTGGGTTGAATTAAAAATGAAAAGATTTGTTTACACCTGCCGCAATTTAGTGAATAAAATATGCCCTTTTAACGCATGTCCGGGTAATATGAGAAGGTAGGTAAATATATATATATATATATATATATATATATATATATATATATATATATATATATATAAGAAATAAATGCAGAAAATATAAATAAATGATGTTTGGGGTGAATGCGTTGTTGTTGTTTTTTTTTTTTGTTTTTTTTTTTAAACAATCACAAGAATTTCAAAATGGCGTCTTGTATTACTTGGGCTGTTGGAAGTGGGGCTCAAGGGGCCACTTAGAAACAGATTGGATAGAAATTATTAGTGCAAGGGGGGGGGGACATTAGGCGATGGAAACTACAAGTGGTCTCCCTTGTTTGATTACTCGTTAAAACGGTGAAGGTATTATGGCAGCTCAGTTGTATTTCAGATGCAGCTACTGTCAGCCTGTGTTTGCCGCAAAATATACATTATACAGAGAGCATATCATTGATTTGAATGGACAGAAGTAGAGAGAAATACAGAGAACTAGAGGAAAACTAAAGTGAAACTTATACAGAAAACTAGACAGAAAACTTATACAGAGAATTAGAGGGAAACTTATACAGAGAACTAGAGGGAAACTTATACAGAGAACTAGAGGGAAACTTATACAGAGAACTAGAGAGAAACTTTTATAAATTCTCGACTCTTTTCCGAGGCTCCCCTGAAATTCGTCCGTGACCCACACTTTGAGAACCGCTGCCCTAACACACACACTCACTCGTAATAACAGCCCCACAACACACTCACTCGTAATAACAGCCCCACAACACACTCACTCGTAATAACAGCCCCACAACACACTCACTCGTAATGACAGCCCCACAACACACTCACTCGTAATGACAGCTCACAACACACTCACTCGTAATGACAGCCCCACAACACACTCACTCGTAATGACAGCCCCACAACACACTCACTCGTAATGACAGCACCACAACACACTCACTCGTAATGACAGCCCCACAACACACTCACTCGTACTGACAGCACCACAACACACTCACTCGTAATGACAGCACCACAACACACTCACTCGTAATGACAGCACCACAACACCACTCATGTAATGACAGCACCACTTTTACACACTCACTGTATGACAGCACCACAACACACTCACTGTAATGACAGCACCACAACACACTCACTGTAATGACAGCCCCACAACACACTCACTCGTAATGACAGCACCACAACACACTCACTCGTAATGACAGCACCACAACACACTCACTCGTAATGACAGCACCACAACACACTCACTCGTAATGACAGCACCACAACACACTCACTCGTAATGACAGCACCACAACACACTCATCATACCCTCTGTAATGACAGCACCACAACACACTCACTGTAATGACAGTACCCACAACACACTCACTCGTAATGACAGCACCACAACACACTCACTCGTAATGACAGCACCACAACACACTCACTCGTAATGACAGCACCACAACACACTCACTCGTAATGACAGCCCCACAACACACTCACTCGTAATGACAGCCCCACAACACACTTCATAATACACTGATTCTCTACCCATCCCCCCCCCGGGCCACTCCACATATCGTGTGCGAGTACGCAAAAACATATGACGTATACACATCACGTAAAGTGAGTACCATGAGCAAAATTTGGGTGGGGGGGGGGAAGTTGTGACAGGGTATATAAATGGGGTGGCTCATGGTGGCCTAGGGAGGGGGAGGGGCACTATTAAAACCCACACTTAAAAGATCCGCCACATATTCAGTTCATCAAAGAATGAATCAAAATACTTGAATTAGCTGGCTCTCGATACCCCCCACCCACCCCCCAAAAAAAAACATTCTCCCCAAGCAGTTCGCGTGTACTTGTTTGTGTTGCCCCTGTATACTCTCACACACACACACTCATACTCAGTAACACCCACTCACACAAACGCTCACACCAGCATAAACACACACACACACACACATACATTTACACGCTATGACGTATTTCCTGTCTGACTGACAGCTCCATTACTCCCCATTTTATTTGCACCGGACATAATTGTCAAAGGGACTGAATTTAACGAACAACAACAACAAAAAAAAAAAGATAATTATCCCCTCTTTGTTAAATGATAAGTTCGTCTGCTTTCCACCTACAGACGGGCTGATCGAAGGCGGGATGGGGTGGGGGGGGGAGATTGTTGAATGGGGGAGGGAGAGGGGTGGTGAAAGGGCGAGAGGGGGGGGGAAGGACCGTAGACAGCTGGTTATGTCAGTCTGATGTAAGGGCCTGTAGGATCTGTTGATCAATTAGAGACATCGTTAGCGAGTACACCCCCCCCCCCTCTCTCTGACTAGTCTGGTGTGTGTTCGCTTCATCATCACAGGCGGAAATTATCTTTCATTAAAAGAAAAAAAAAATGTTTACCTGATTGTTAGTTCTTGCTAGTTGTTTTTTTTATCCTGTTATTATCTAAATATCTTTTTTTTATGTAAAGACGGGTTGAATTTCGGTTGACTTTCGATTTAATTTTGGTTTAATTTCGGTTTAATTTCGGTTGACTTTCGGTTGAATTTCGGTTGAATTTCGGTTGAATTTCGGTTGGCTTTCGATTGAATTTCGATTGAATTGCGGTTGAATTTCGGTTGAATTTCGGTTCAATTTCGATTGAATTTCGGTTCAATTTCGATTAAGGTGAGCTAAAAAAAAAGTGTGGTACGTTTTCAACAAAAGTTCATAACAAATTTACAACAAAGTTATTTTAAGGTCGTTTGACTTTATGTACACTTAGAAACAGAGGTC
Organism: Bulinus truncatus; assembly: GCA_021962125.1. NCBI lineage: Eukaryota > Metazoa > Mollusca > Gastropoda > Planorbidae > Bulinus > Bulinus truncatus. The sequence continues at coordinate 4,557,596 of JAGDYQ010000039.1, forward strand.
TAACAATTACTTTGAATTGCTAGCCGAAACAGGTTCGTAAGTTTGATGTAAGGGCTGGATCTATACATGGGCGGTTCATACGACGGGCGCAAAGTCCCGCAAATCTCATATGGTAAATTTATTATTATTTTTTTTTTGTGTCTTTCTTTTCGTTTAGGGACTTATTATTAACTACTTTGTCCGGGGCCCCAACCAACTTAACCCCCACCACTGGCTGTATACAACTAACATGGGCGTTTCTATGAAAACCCGCAAAAAGGAGCGGAGCGGGGAGGGGGGGGCCGAGCAAACAAATAGTCAGTTGGCCACATTTCTACATGGCCTGCTGATTGAACATTTTTCCATGTCGGGAACATGAAGTGAAATCTAAAATTGTTCATTAATATAAAACCATTAAGTAAAATGTAATGTTTTTTACAGGATTACCTGTAATAGTTCAATGACATCACACATCAATGAATGGAAGACTGTTGTTTACATTATAACCGGGTGTAGGTACGTCCCTTCAGAATCAGCAAAATTCGTTGGGATGAGATTATTATTGGCTGGTGCTGAAAAAAAAAAACAAAAAAAAAAACAAAGTTGAACCCATAATCTTTAGTGCTGAGGGTGCCGCCCATTGATGGAGGACAAATAAACTGACGCCCGAAGCGGAACGACACCCCCCCGCCCCCCCCCGCCCCCCATCTTGAGACCTTCACTAGTTTCGCCACTGCGTGTATATACATCAGGTATATAGAAATATTTTTGGTATTGTATACTAACTGTAAACATGATCGGTATTGTATACTGTAATAATCAGATTAGGCTAGAGAATTTACAGTTGGCACAGAGATGGTTTTAATTATCTGGCCAATTAGCTTAGCGGAAGTAGAAATAGTAGTTTTAGGCAGACGATAGATTTTTTGTAGAGACAGTAGACGGACTTGATTCCTCATCTCACATCATTTTTATACCATGTATGTATTTTCATGAATAAAAATAAATAAATAAACCTATAAATATATTTATACAACCAAGTCTACTCAGTGATTTCTACATGTGCTTCGTCTCATACATGTGGACATTTAATAATATAATTTAATATACACCAAGTCAATAAGAATAACTCCGAAGAGACTGAATTGTATTTTACACCTACCAGAAGCAGAAGCAAAAAATATAAATTATACATATACAACTGATCTACACAAAAACTACCCATGACATATACTAACTGTAAACATGATCGGTATTGTATACTAACTGTAAACATGATCGGTATTGTATACTAACTGTAAACATGATCGGTATTGTATACTAACTGTAAACATGATCGGTATTGTATACTAACTGTAAACATGATCGGTATTGTATACTAACTGTAAACATGATCGGTATTGTATACTAACTGTAAACATGATCAGTATTGTATATTAACTGTAAACATGATCGGTATTGTATACTAACTGTAAACATGATCGGTATTGTATACTAACTGTAAACATGATCGGTATTGTATACTAACTGTAAACATGATCGGTATTGTATACTAACTGTAAACATGATCGGTATTGTTTGCTAACCATCAAGAGGTGGTGACCATATTAAGAAAGATGGAAACTGAAGAAAGAAGAATTTGACAGACATCAGTGAAAATCTTTTTTTTTTTTTGCTTTCGGTTGATGTATTTTTTCAAATCTCTTAAGAACAAAAAACAAGCAATTAAGCCTGTTCCATTCTGGACACAGGATGTGTTAGCGCATTTTCATGTTATGTAACAGTACGTTTGTTAGCTTTCAGTAAATATTTGTAAATTTTGGAAATGTTTATAAATTCAATTGTGTAATGCATATATCTGTAAAAAAAATATTATACAGACGTTTCTTTATATTTGAAAAAAAATTATTTTCTCTTAAATCTAACTACAAGTGGTTTGTGGTTACTGAAATAGGACTCATAATTGAAAACATTCGAAATTGTAGTCATTTAATCGTCCGAAAACTCCGTCAATTGTTGCATAGCTCTGATACTTTCAATTAAACTCAGAACACAAGCTTACTATTTCATTTGATGAGTTTCTTAATAAATCTTGGTGAAACTACGTGCTGCAGTATTTCGCACCAAATGAATGGGTTATTGAACGTACAAGGTGTAGAATGGGGCCATATATATAATATATAAGCCCCTTAGGAGCCCTGAAGCCCGGCCCTCAGAGGTCCTATCACGAAGTGAACTTTTGATGTACACATGGCAGGCCAAGACCTACAAAATGATATATACATCATGGGTCTAGGACTTATGGTTGCTGAGATATAGGGCGCTCCATTATTAATATAGCTTATATAGTAAAAAACGGTACTTTATGAGGCCCCTTTTACGGCCCGGAGAGGTCAGATCGCGAAATGGAAAAAAGTCATTTCTTGGCAGGCCAAGACCTACTAAATGATATATACATCATGGGTCTAGGACTTATGGTTGTTGAGATCTAGGGTGATGACGGACAGACAGACAGACAGACTAACTAAAAATGTAAATATATTCGTGTGAAATTCCCGTAACTCTTAAGAAACCTTAACTATCTCATTTGGGCAAATGAAAATAGAATTCATCAGTAAACTCTGCGTTTTTTTACAGTAATTGTGAAGTCATCACAGCACCCAATCGCCTTTACCTTTACAGTAATTGTGAAGTCATCACAACACCCAATCGCCTTTACCTAAGTCAGGCACCCACTTAAAGTTGGGTGGACTTTGGGCACTTTTTAACCAACTTTCACCGGGAGCTGGAAAAAATTCTCTAGGATCACGGCAGTGTCAGGTCGACAGTCGAGCGTCTACATCGCTCGACCATCCGTCCTTCGTACTCATGTAACATCAACTAACATACCGGAGAAAAAAAACCATTGGTCAGTATGAGGTCGAGGTCAGTTAAATCATGTTACAGACCTTTCCTTTTTTTTCTTTTTAAACACAAGAGTTAATGCATGTATTACACTACAATTATTTGATAAACCACCTAACTGATTAACATTGTTTACTTTTAAACTATAGACCCACCCACCCACCCCAGCATCCAACCCTCACCCCAGCCAGGGGCGCCGTACATTAGCAAGCCCATCCATAAATTATTACCCCCCCCCCCACACACACACCTCCTTCCCAGCCAGTGGTAGAGTACAGTTGTAACTTCATTATTATAAAATAAGATTTCCTACTTCCCCCGACCCCCACACCCCACTTGCACTACCAAACTAATAATGTGCACAATGGCAGGGCAGGTCCGTCACCAGAAAGCCCCCCACGATCATGAAGTGCATCCCTTGATACCGGCATCTGTCAACAATCAGACTAAAGAACAATTTGACATGCTTAAAATGAGGTTTTGATACCTCCCCCAAGTCAGGGAAATCTCCTGCAACCAATTTCCATCCCTCCCTAACCCCCATGCAGGGTTTTCATCCCCCCTCACCCCCCAGACCCACCCCTTTTTTTTTGGTTAACGGGCCTAGACGATAGAACAAAGCCAGACTTGTGTAGAAAACGCCCCCAACCCCACACACACACACCCTTCCCATTGTCTGCTGTAGTACAAAGAACTCAAAACAAAATAAAAATCACTTCATTCTTTGTGTGTGTGTGGGGGGGGGGGGGGGTGTTTGTGTGTGTTCGGATCCAAACAATTCGCGAGCACCCAGTCGAGAGCAAATGACTCGCAGGGATTTGATTCATGATACTGACTCAAAGATTGGATTTGATTCATGATACTGACTCAAAGATTGGCTTTTATGTCGTTGATGGAGCTTGTTATTATGCGAGAAGAAAAGAGTGATTACATTCTGAATAGCTGCGACAGGACCGGCTCAAGTCTTGGCGGGGGGGGGAGGGGCACCGTTAATCCCCGTGACGTCACGTTGTTCTGCCCAGCCTCCTGATTCGGCTTTGACAAATAAAAGTCTCATTAACCTGTTGTCGCCCGGCGCCATCTGCCGCCCTTTGTGTGGTGTCTGCCCCGTACTGAGGGGGGCGTGAATAGATCAGCTAGTACTTTCACTCAAATAAATAATACAATACACATGACACATAACCCTTGACACATTAAACATGACACATTACACATGACACATAATACATGACACATATAACACTTGACACATGACACATGACCCATAACACTTGAAACATAACGCATTGGATTTGTAAATATTTTACTTATTAAACAGAAATGATATAATTTTTTTAAAATGTAGTGGCAAGTTTTGTAAATTATGTAGAGTAATAAATGACTATAGAAATTCAAGAATTAGTATATTCACTCACTCTCTCTCTCTCTCTCTCTCTCTCTCTCTCTCTCTCTCTCTCTCTCTCTCTCACACACACACACACACACACACACATACACACACGCACACACTCATACATACACACACACATAATACAATATCAAGAGTTATCTGCCGTTTATTTCTATCATATTCTTGAAGGTTCGAGTCGCCTTGTTATTCGTCAGTGCGCATGTCCTTGGATCTGAATGAAAGAACAAAAAATGAAACAAGACCATTAGAGCTAAAACCATTTATTAACGCCTATTTACATATTTATATTCTCCATTATATTCACCAGTATACTCACCAGTTTGGTAGGTAGGTAGGTAGCTAGCTAGGTATGTAGGTAGGTAGGTAGGTAGGTAGGTAGGTAGGTAGGTAGGTAGGTAGGTAGGTAGGTACTTGACAACGAATAAATATAATTCCGCGCTAAGATATTGCCCCACCCCACCTTACCCAGTGCCTCTACAACTTAACCCCTGACGCCCACCTGACCTTTAACCCAGGCAGCCGCAGCACGTGCGGTCCTTCTCCGTGTCGTCGTCGTCCCTCCTCCGGAGCAGCTTCGAGTCGGACTTCTTCCGTTTCGTCCGCGACGTGTCCACGGCGAAGATGTGGTTGACGAGGGACAGCACGCGGCAGCTGTAGCCGTACTCGTTGTCGTACCAGGCCACCAGCTTCACGAACGTGTCGTTGAGGGCCATGCCAGCCTGGGCGTCGAACACGCAGCTGCACGGGTTGCCCTTGAAGTCGGAGGATACCTAAGGATGGGAGAAGGGGGAGGCGGGAAGGAATGTTGCAGGATGCTGAGTGTATGTTGGGTGTGGTATTTTGGCTGAATCAATGTTTGATGGGGTGTTAGATGGGTTTTAGATGTGATATTGGGTTGGATATTGAATTTGATCACTTAATTCTTTTGGATGGATGCTCTATAAATGTTGGAAAGATTTTGGGTGGATAATGGTTGGATTCTGGGCGGATGCAGGGTGATTGTTGGTTGGGTGTTGGTTGGATGTTGGGTGGATGTTGGGTGAATGTTGGGTGGATGTTGGATGGATATTGGGTGAATGTTGGGTGGATGTTGTGTGGTTGTTGGGTGGATGTTTGGTGGATGTTGGGTGGATGTTTGGTGGTTGTTGGGTGGTTGTTGGGTGGATGTTGGGTGGATGTTGGGTGGATGTTTAGTGGTTGTTTTGTGGATGTTGGGTGGATGTTGAATGCTTTTTTAATGGATGTTGCATGGATCCTGGAATGATCTTGTAAAGGTGTTAGGTGTACGTCATTGAATATCTGATGATAAGATGGATAACTGTTGGATGCATATCTTATGGATGTCGCAATTAGTTTAAATGGATCTCATCGGAGTATTGTCTTTGAAGGAAGCCAGCCGAACAGTACATGGTGTTTGATTGTTTACTTAAAATTTATGTCAGTCTGAGCTATGTCCAAAAACATCTATTTCAGTCTAACCATCTTGATTCATAAGAGTGAGTACGTGTGTGTGTGTATGTGTGTGTGAGAGTGTGTGTGAGATTGTGTGCGTATGTGTGTGTGTGAGAGTGTGTGTGAGAGTGTGTGTGTATGTATGTGTGTGAGAGTGTTTGTGTGAGAGTATGTGTGAGAGTGTGTGTATGAGTGTAATAGCCTAACACGGGCAACAAAAGACAAGCCTAACAACACACACACACATATATAAAACTATATACATATGTTATCTAGGCCCACTGACCAGCATGTCGTCTGTGAAGCCCACGATGCCTCTCATGTCGTCCAAGGAAGCCTGTCGGATCGTCTCCACAATCTCTTTGTAGGTCGCGGGCTTCACGATCTTACAGGTCAGGTCGACCACCGACACGTCAGGGGTGGGCACCCTGAAGGCCATGCCGGTCAACTTTCCGCGGACCTCTGGTATGACCTGCCCAGAGACAAACACATACACTCAGGCATAGGCTTCTGCATTAGCGACGATTCAACAGGAAATTATTTAAATTCGTTTATTTTTCACTGTTACCAGCTTTAGCTATGCAATGATATGACGGGTTAAATTTGTTTTAACACGTCTTATGGTTAATGAAACTTCGCAATTCAATGGATGGTCAAACTAGACGAAACTGTTTTAAGTGAAGTTTACATAACATACAGTAGACTTTCGACTATCCGGCCGGTTGAGATAGAGGGTGCATTATAGATAGATAGATAGATAGATAGATAGATAGATAGATAGATAGATAGATAGATAGATAGATAGATAGATAGATAGATAGATAGATAGATAGATAGATAGATAGGCAGGCAGGCAGGCAGACAGACA
>JAGDYQ010000039.1:4564709-4578129 GCA_021962125.1 Bulinus truncatus
ATCTATCTATCTATCTATCTATCTATCTATCTATCTATCTATCTATCTATCTATCTATCTATCTATCTATCTATCTATCTATCTATCTATCTATCTATCTATCTATCTATCTATCTATCTATCTATCTATCTATCTATCTATCTATCTATCTATCTATCTATCTATCTATCTATCTATCTATCTATCTATCTATCCTCTATCTATCTATCTATCTATCTATCTATCTATCTATCTATCTATCTATCTATCTATCTATCTATCTATCTATCTATCTATCTATCTATCTATCTATCTATCTATCTATCTATCTATCTATCTATCTATCTATCTATCAATCAATCAATCAATCAATCATCTATCTATCTATCTATCTATCTATAATGCACCCTCTAACCGGATAGTCGAAAGTCTACTGTATGTTATGTAAACTTCACTTAAAACAGTTCCGTCTAGTTTGACCATCGCTTCCATTGAAGTGCGAACTGTCATAGTCTAACCATAAGACGTGTTGAAATAAATGTAATTTGTCATATCATTGTATAGTTAAGCTGGTAACATTGAAAAATAAAACAAATTTTAATAATTTCCTGTTGAATCGTCGCTAATGCAGAAGCATATGCCTGAGTGTATGTGTTTGTCTCTGGGCAGGTCATACCAGAGGTCCGCGGAAAGTTGACCGGCATGGCCTTCAGGGTGCCCACCCCTGACGTGTCGGTGGTCGACCTGACCTGTAAGATCGTGAAGCCCGCGACCTACAAAGAGATTGTGGAGACGATCCGCCAGGCTTCCTTGGACGACATGAGGGGCATCGTGGGCTTCACAGACGACATGCTGGTCAGTGGGCCTAGATAACATATGTATATAGGGTCTATATATGTGTGTGTGTGTTGTTAGGCTTGTCTTTTGTTGCCAGTGTTAGGCTATTACACTCAAACACACACTCACACACATACTGACTCTTATGAATCAATATGGTTAGACTGAAGTAGATGTTTTTGGACATAGCTCAGACTGACATAAATTTTTAAGTACACCAACAAACACCATGTACTGTTCGGCTGGCTTCCTTCAAAGACAATACTCCGATTAGATCCATTTAAAGTTATTGCGACATCCATAAGATATGCATCCAACAGTTATCCATCTTATCATCAGATATTCAATGACGTACACCTAACACCCATACAAGATCATTCCAGGATCCATGCAACATCCATTAAAAAAGCATTCAACCACCCAACATCCACTCAACAACCACCAAACATCCACCCAACAACCACCCAACATCCACCAAACATCCACCCAACAACCACCAAACATACACCCAACAACCACCAAATATCCACCCAACAAGCACCAAACATACACCCAACAACCACCAAACATCCACCAACCATCCACCCAACATCCACCCAACAACCACCAAACATCCACCCAACATCCACCCTACAACCACCAAACATCCACCAAACATCCACCCAACATCCACCAAACATCCACCCAACATCCACCCAACAACCACCCAACATCCACCCAACATCCACCCAACATCCACCCAACATCCACCAAAACATCCACCCAAACATCCACCAAACATCCACCAAGCATCCACCAAACATCTACCCAACATCCACCCAACAACCACCAAACTTCCACCAAACATCCACCCAACAACCACCCAGCATCCGCCCAGAATTCAACCATTTTCCACCCAAAATCTTTCCAACATTTATAGAGCATCCATCCATCCATCCATCCATCCAAAAGAATGAAGTATCAAATTCAATATCCAACCCAACATCACATCCAACACCCATCTAACACTGCATCAAACACTGATTCAGCCAAAACACCACACCCATCATGCACTCAGCATCCTGCAACATTCCTTCCCGCCCCCCTTCCCCTTCTCCCACCCTTAGGTATCCTCCGACTTCAGGGGCAACCCGTGCAGCTGCGTGTTCGACGCCCAGGCTGGCATGGCCCTCAACGACACGTTCGTGAAGCTGGTGGCCTGGTACGACAACGAGTACGGCTACAGCTGCCGCGTGCTGTCCCTCGTCAACCACATCTTCGCCGTGGACACGTCGCGGACGAAACGGAAGAAGTCCGACTCGAAGCTGCTCCGGAGGAGGGACGACGACGACACGGAGAAGGACCGCACGTGCTGCGGCTGCCTGGGTTAAAGGTCAGGTGGGTGTCTGGGGTTAAGTTGTAGAGGTGCTGGGTAAGGTGAGGGGGTGGTGGTGGTGGCAATATCTTAGCGCGGGATGATATTTATTTGTTGTCAAGTACCATTTTGACCCTTGCCCGCTTTTTTGGAAATCCCCGATAGGTAAAAACAAATCAAACGCAAGGGGAGATCATCGCAATAGCCGTTTGTACAAAAACGTAATTTCAAATCCGCCATCCGGAAATGTTTTTAGATTCAAACAAAGAATATAAACAACAAACAATGAGCTATTGTCAACTCAAACAAGGATTATTTATTTTAAAATAAATGATAGACAATTTGAAAGAAATAAAATTCTTTTTAAATTCCTTTGCAGTAATCTGACCAACCTCGGTCATAAAAAGCTTTTCAATATTTTTTTTAAACCTTGGGCCCATATTGTGGAATGACCCTACAATGCCATATTACCTAAGGTCATTTACACCCTTTTTGATGTTTCCCCAATTTTTAAGGGCTCCATATTTACCTTTGATTCCTAGGCCTCTACCGGTCTTAGTGTAAGACAGTTTATACAGTTAAATATACTGGTGAATGATATACTGGTGAATGATATACTGGTGAATATAATGGTGAATATACTGGTGAATGATATACTGGTGAATATAATGGTGAATATAATGGTGAATGATATACTGGTGAATATAATGGTGAATATACTGGTGAATGATATACTGGTGAATATAATGGTGAATATAATGGTGAATGATATACTGGTGCATATACTGGTGAATATAATGGTGAATATACTGGTGAATGATATACTGGTGAATATAATGGTGAATATACTGGTGAATGATATACTGGTGAATATAATGGTGAATATAATGGTGAATATACTGGTGAATGATATACTGGTGAATATAATGGTGAATATACTGGTGAATATAATGGTGAATATAATGGTGAATATACTGGTGAATGATATACTGGTGAATATAATGGTGAATATAATGGTGAATATACTGGTGAATGATATACTGGTGAATATATATAATGGTGAATATACTGGTGAATGATATACTGGTGAATATAATGGTGAATGATATACTGGTGAATATAATGGTGAATATATATAATGGTGAATATAATGGTGAATATATATAATGGTGAATATAATAGTGAATATAATGGTGAATATACTGGTGAATGATATACTGGTGAATATATATAATGGTGAATATAATGGTGAATATATATAATGGTGAATATAATGGTGAATATAATGGTGAATATAATGGTGAATATAATGGTGAATATAAGATGTAAATAGGCGTTGATAAATGGTTTTAGCTCTAATGGTCTTGTTTCATTTTTTTGTTCTTTCATTCAGATACAAGGACATGCGCACTGACGAATAACAAGGCGACTCGAACCTTCAAGAATATGATAGAAATAAACGGCAGATAACTCTTGATATTGTATTATGTGTGTGTGTGTGTATGTGTGTGTGCGTGTGTGTGTGTGTGAGAGAGAGAGAGAGAGAGAGAGAGAGAAAGAGAGGAAATGTACTAATTCTTGAATTTCTATAGTCATTTATTACTCTACATAATTTACAAAACTTGCCACTATATTTTTAAAAATTTATATCGTTTTTGTTTAATAAGTAAAATATTTACAAATCCAATGTGTGTCAAGTGTTATGTGTAATGTGTCAAGTGTTAGTTGTCATGTGTTATGTGTCATGTGTAATGCGTCATGTGTAATGTATCATGTGTCATGTGTAATGTGTCATGTGTAATGTGTCATGCGTCATGTATAATGTGTCATGTGTCATGTGTAATGTGTCATGTATAATGCGTCATGTGTCATGTGTAATGTGTCATGTGTCATGTGTAATGTGTCATGTATAATGCGTCATGTGTCATGTGTCATGCGTCATGTGTAATGTGTCATGCGTCATGTGTCATGTGTCATGTGTCATGTGTCATGCGTCATGTGTAATGTGTAATGCGTCATGTGTAATGTATCATGTGTCATGTGTAATGTGTCATGTGTAATGTGTCATGTGTCATGTATAATGCGTCATGTGTCATGTGTAATGTGTCATGTGTAATGTGTAATGTGTCATGTATAATGCGTCATGTGTCATGTGTCATGCGTCATGTGTAATGTGTCATGCGTCATGTGTCATGTGTCATGTGTCATGCGTCATGTGTAATGTGTAATGCGTCATGTGTAATGTATCATGTGTCATGTGTAATGTGTCATGCGTCATGTGTCATGTGTCATGTGTCATGCGTCATGTGTAATGTGTAATGCGTCATGTGTAATGTATCATGTGTCATGTGTAATGTGTCATGTGTAATGTGTCATGCGTCATGTATAATGCGTCATGTGTCATGTGTCATGTGTAATGTGTAATGTGTCATGTATAATGCGTCATGTGTCATGCGTCATGTGTCATGCGTCATGTGTCATGTGTCATGTGTCATGTGTAATGTGTCATGTATAATGCGTCATGTGTCATGTGTCATGCGTCATGTGTAATGTGTCATGCGTCATGTGTCATGTGTCATGCGTCATGTGTAATGTGTCATGCGTCATGTGTAATGTATCATGTGTAATGTGTAATGTGTCATTTATTTGAGTGGAAGTACTAGCTGATCTATTCACCCCCCCCACCCTCAGTACGGGGCAGACACCACACAAAGGGCGGCAGATGGCGCCGGGCGACAACAGGTTAATGAGACTTTTATTTGTCAAAGCCGAATCAGGAGGCTGGGCAGAACATCGTGACGTCACGGGGATTAACGGTGCCCCCCTCCCCCCCCCCAAGACTTGAGCCGGTCCTGTCGCAGCTATTCAGAATGTAATCACTCTTTTCTTCTCGCCCAATAACAAGCTCCATCAACGACATAAAAGCCAATCTTTGAGTCAGTATCATGAATCAAATCCAATCTTTGAGTCAGTATCATGAATCAAATCCCTGCGAGTCGTTTGCTCTCGACTGGGTGCTCGCGAATTGTTTGGATCCGAACACACAAACACACACACTCACACCCCCCCCCACACACACACACAAAGAACGAAGTGATTTTTATTTTGTTTTGAGTTCTTTGTACTACAGAAAATGGGAAGGGTGTGTGTGTGTGTGTAAAGGGGGGGGGCGTTTCTACACAAGTCTGGCTTTGTTCTATCGTCTAGGCCCGTTAACCAAAAAAAAAGGGGTGGGTCTGGAGGGGGGGGAGGGGATGAAAACCCTGCATGGGGGTTGGGGAGGGATGGAAATTGGTTGCAGGAGATTTCCCTGACTTGGGGAGGTATCAAAACCTCATTTTAAGCATGTCAAATTGTTCTTTAGTCTGATTGTTGACAGATGCCGGTATCAAGGGATGCACTTCATGATCGTGTGGGGGGGGGGGCTTTATGGTGACGGACCTGCCCTGCCATTGTGCACACTACTAGTTTGGTAGTGCAAGTGGGGTAGGGGGGTCGGGGGAGTAGGAAATCTTATTTTATAATAATGAAGTTACTTCTGTACTTTACCACTGGCTGGGAAGGAGGAGTGTGTGTGTGGGGGGGGGAGGTCATAGTTTATGGATGGGCTTGCTAATGTACGGCACCCCTGTCTGGGGTGAGGGTTGGATGCTGGGGTGGGTGGGGGAGGTGTATAGTTTAAAAGTAAACAATGTTAATCAGCAGGTGGTTTATCAAATAATTGTTGTGTAATACATGCATTAACTCTTGTGTTTAAAAAGAAAAAAAAAGGAAAGGTCTGTAACATGATTTAACTGACCTCGACCTCATACTGACCAATGGTTTTTTTTTTCACCGGTATGTTAGTTTATGTTACATGAGTACGAGGGACGGATGGTCGAGCGATGTAGACGCTCGACTGTCGACCTGACACTCCCGTGTTAAGTTGGTTGGGGCCCCGGACAAAGTAGTTAACAACAAGCCCCTAAAATAAAAGAAAGACAAAAAAAAGAAATAATAATAAATTTACCATTTGAGATTTGCAGGGGACTCTGCGTCCATCGTGTGAACCGCCCATGTACAGATCCAGCCCTTACATCAAACCTGTTTCGGCCAGCAATTCAAAGTAATTTTTAGACCTCTGTTTCTAAGTGTGCATAAAGTCAAACGACCTCAAAGTAACTGTTACGGGGCCTTTTTTTTTTACTTTGGTTATGCTCTATAAACTTCTCAGGCCCTTTGGTTTATGTTATGAGTTGTGCGTTTTAATTCGAACGTAGAGATGTCAATCTAGCTTAATGTCTGTCTGTTTCACTCTTATTTGCTCACTCCTTTGTTACAACTCAAAAACCAACCAAACTCGATGCGTTGTTAGTACAACGATTTATTTACATAAATGTACATCGGAATACAACAAGTCCATAAACGAATACACATTTAAATCCACAGTAATTTGCTCTGCCTCAACTCTGACTAACTAAAATTCCTGTCCCTAAAACTCTCGTCACTAGATCTCTCGTAACTATCTCTCTTCTCTAACTCCTCACAACTCCTCTCATAACTTCTAACTCCCTAATGTCCGAATCCAGCCCCTATTTATACCCCTAAAGTCCGTGCCCTAATTACCCTAAGTACGTCACAGTCTCTCTTAGTATTGTCCTAACTATCTAATCTTTCTAGGAGCGTCGATCATTGATACCCTACTAGCCTGTCCGACGCCGCCTCCTGGTCTTCACACCTTTGCTGTCTACTATTCTATTGTTTCCCAACCTTGTCACCTTGTCACTATTATTCGTATTAATCCTAATTCTTAGATATCTATTATATTAAAACGTCGAAGGGGATTGTCTCCGTCTCTACATCTACTTTAGCTCGTCACAGTAACTTTGTTGTAAAGTTGTTATGAACTTTTGTTGAAAACGTACCACACTTTTTTTTTAGCTCACCTTAATCGAAATTCAACCGCAATTCAACCGAAATTCAATCGAAATTCAACCGAAATTCAATCGAAAGTCAACCGAAATTCAATCGAAATTCAACCGAAATTCAATCGAAATTCAACCGAAAGTCAACCGAAATTCAACCGAAATTCAATCGAAATTCAACCGAAATTCAATCGAAAGTCAACCGAAATTCAACCGATATTCAATCAAAATTCAATCGAAAGTCAACCGAAATTCAACCCGTCTTTACATAAAAAAAAAGATATTTAGATAATGACAGGATAAGAAAAAAAAAACAAATAGCAAGAACTAACAATCAGGTAAACATTTTTTTTTCTTTTAATGAAAAGTAATTTCCGCCTGTGATGATGGAGCGAACACACACCAGACTAGTCAGGGAGGGGGGTGTATGTACTCGCTAACGATGTCTCTAATTGATCAACAGATCGTACAGGCCCTTACATCAGACTGACATAACCAGCTGTCTACGGTCCTCCCCCTTCCCTCTCTCGCCCTTCAATCCCTTTCACCACCCCTCTTCCCCCATTCAACAATTCCCCCCCCCCCTTTCTCCCGCCTTCGATCAGCCCGTCTGTAGGTGGAAAGCAGACGAACTTATCATTTAACAAAGGGGGGGATAATCATGGAATAATTATCTTTTTATTATTTTTTTTTTGTTGTTGTTGTTCGTTAAATTCAGTCCCTTTGACAATTATGTCCGGTGCAAATAAAATGGGGAGTAATGGAGCTGTCAGTCAGACAGGAAATACATCATAGCGTGTAAATGTATGTGTGTGTGTGTTTATGTTGGTGTGAGCGTTTGTGTGAGTGGGTGTTACTGAGAATGAGTGTGTGTGTGTGAGAGTATACAGGGGCGGCACAAACAAGTACACGCGAACCTTGGGGAAAATGGGGTTTTTTTTTTTGAAGGAGGGATCGAGGCCAGCTAATTCAAGTATTTGATTCATTCTTTGATGAACTGAATATGTGGCGGATCTTTCAAGTGTGGGTTTTAATAGTGCCCCTCCCCCTCCCTAGGCCACCATAGAGCCACCCCATCTATATACCTGTCACAACATGGTACTCACTTTACGTGATGTGTATACGTCATATGTTATTGCGTAATCGCACACGATATGTGGAGTAGGCCCAGGGGGGAGGGGTAATGGGTAGAAGAATCGGAAGTGTATAACGAAGTGTGTTGTGGGGCTGTCATTACGAGTGTGAGTGTGTTGTGGGGCTGTTATTACGAGTGTGTTGTGGGGCTGTCATTACGAGTGTGTTGTGGGGCTGTTATTACGAGTGTGTTGTGGGGCTGTTGTTACGAAGTGTGTTGTGGGGCTATCATTACGAGAGTGTGTTGTGGGGCTGTTATTACGAGGTGTGTTGTGGGGCTGTTATTACGAGTGTGAGGTGTGTTGTGGGGCTGTCATTACGAGTGTGTTGTGGGGCTGTTATTACGAGTGTGAGTGTGTTGTGGGGCTGTCATTATGAGTGTGTGTTTGTGGGGCTGTTATTACGGGGAGTGTGTTGTGGGGCTGTCTTTATGAGTGTGTTGTGGGGCTGTTATTACGAGTGTGTTGTGGGGCTGTCATTACGAGTGTGTTGTGGAACTGTCATTACGAGTGTTGGTGGGGCTATCATTACGAGGGTGTGTTGTGGGGCTATCATTACTGAGAGTGTGTTGTGGGAGCTGTCATTACGAGTGTGTTGTGGGGCTGTTATTACGAGTGAGTTGTGGGGCTGTTATTACGAGTGTGTTGTGGGGCTGTCATTACGAGTGTGTTGTGGGGCTGTCATTACGAGTGTGTTGTGGGGCTGTCATTCGGGGTGTGTTGTGGGGCTGTTGTTGCGAGTGTATTGTGGGGCTGTCATTATGAGTGTGTTGTGGGGCTGTTATTACGAGTGAGTTGTGGGGCTGTCATTATGAGTGTGTTGTGGGGCTGTTATTACGGTGTGTTGTGGGGCTGTCATTATGCTCTGAGTGTGTTGTGGGGCTGTTATTACGAGTGTGTTGTGGGGCTGTTATTACGAGTGTGTTGTGGGGCTGTTATTACGAGTATGTTGTGGGGCTTCTTATTACGAGTTTGTTGTTGGGGCTGTCATTATAAGTGTGTTGTGGGGCTGTTATTACGGTGAGTTGTGGGCCAGCTGTCCATGACTATGAGTGTGTTGTGGGGCTGTTATTACGAGTGTGTTGTGGGGCTGTCATTACGAGTGTGTGTGTGTGTGTTGATGTGGCTGTCATTACGGTGGTGTGTGTGTGTGTGTGTTAGAGCAGCGGTTCTCAAAGTGTGGGTCACGGACGAATTTCAGGGGAGCCCCCTCGAAACTTTCTCTCTAGTTCTCTGTACTCTGAATTTCTCTCTAGTTCTCTGTGCTACGTTTCTCTTTTTTAGTTCTCTGTATAAGTTTCTCTCTAGCTCTCTGTATACGTTTCTCTCTAGTTCTCTACGTTTCCCTCTAGTTCTCTGTATAAGTTTCTCTCTAGTTCTCTGTATAAGTTTCTCTCTAGTTCTCTGTATACGTTTCTCTCTATTTCTTTGTATAAGTTTCTCTTTAGTTTCTCCCTCAAGTTCTCTGTATAAGTTTCTCTCTAGTTCTCTGTATAAGTTTCTCTCTGGTTCTCTGTATAAGTTTCTCTGGAACGTTTCTCTCTAGTTCTCTGTCTCTCAGTTTCTCTTTAGTTTCTCTCTAATTCTCTGTAACTCTCTCTACTTCTGTCCGTATTCAAATCGATGATATGCTCTCTGTATAATGTATCTTTTTGTGGCGAACACAGGCTGACAGTTACTGCATCTGAAATAGAATCAAATTCCCCTTAATACCGTCACCGTTCTAAGGAGTAGTCAAACAAGGGAGACCACCTTGGAGTTTCAACGCCTAATGCCCCCATTGTGTTAATAATTTCTGTCAAATCTGTTTCTAAGTAGCCACATAATTTACCATTTCCAACAACCCAAGTAACTACAAGACATAAGCCTTTAAAAATTCTTGCGAGTCGTTTAAAAAAAAACAAAAAAAAAAACAAAACTCATTCATCCCAAACATCTGTTATTTATATTTTGTGCATTTACTTCTTATATATATATATATATATATATATATATATATATATATATATATATATATATTTACCTACCTTCTCATATTACCCAGACATACCATTAAAGAGGCACATTTTATTTACTAAATTGCGGCAGGTGTAAACAAATCTGTTCATTTTAGTTCTACCCAAACAAAATAACAACCATTTATATTATCACACGACCCTTGTGTTTTTTTTTTTATTCTCTCTTTTTCTATTCTTTCACCTGTTAAACTTTATTTTTCCTTTTTATTTTCTCTCTCTTTCCATCCGGAGTAACTCCCGAACCTGCTCCTCTCAAGCAACCCACACCACCAACCAGCCCAGATTTCATCTGCAGATGGAATAAATTTGAAACAAATTTCTCCGGGGTATTTGCTTATCAAGGTCGTACTCACAAAAGATGTGTGAGTGGAGGAGGTGGTGGGGACGGGGGGAGGGGGGGGGGAAGGGGAGGAAAAAAAAGTGTGTGTGTGGTGGGGGGGAGGCGTTTACACTGATAGTTAAATAAACCGCCGTGAGTCTGACAAATGTTAGATTCAAGTCTTTACTACATAAAGGTCACTGCATCGCACCTGGTTGGTGCTTAAATATGGTTTACCCACTAACACTGATAGAAGGAACCTCCACTGCTCCTGTGATGTCTAATCTGTTAAAGGAGGCGAGAAAAAAACTATCGGATCTTTCCGGAAACTGTAGGATTGAATGCGGTCAGTATTTTTTATTTTCTTCCCCGTAGAGAGACAGGTCAAGATGAGCAGAAGGTGAGGCGGTTTGGATGTGAATGAAAAATACATTAAATGTGTGTGTGAGTAAGATGAAGACAAATGCTGGGCATCGGGAAGGGGGGGGGGAGGGGGTTAAGATAACGACAGCAATAGGGTGAAATTATGGGGACAGGGGAGAAGAGGGGGGAGGATGAGTGCTAAATGATAGTACTGTGAGTAGCCATATTCCGAATGATATATGGGTGTGATGTAACTCAGGTCACTGCTCGTGCATTGGGGGATCACTGCTCGTGTACTGAAGATCACTGCTCGTGTACTGAAGATCACTGCTCGTGTACTGAGGACCACCCCTCGTGCGTTGGGGAATCACTGCTCGTGTACTGAAGATCACTGCTCGTGTACTGAGGACCACCCCTCGTGCGTTGGGGGGATCGCTGCTCATGTACTGAGGACTACCCCTCGTGCGTTGGGGGATCACTGCTCGTGTACTGAGGACCACCCCTCGTGCGTTGGGGGATCACTGCTCATGTACTGAAGATCACTGTTCGTGTACTGGGGGACCACTGCTCGTGTACTGAGCATCACTGCTTGTGTACTGGGGACCACATGCTCGGTGTACTGAGTTACTGCTCGTGTACTGAGGACCATAATACTTTACTGAGGACCATAGTTCGTGTACTGAGGACCATTGCTCTTGTACTGGGGGACCACTCGTCGTAAACAGGCGGTGGGGCACTACTGCGATACAGGTCACTGCTGGTGTACTAATCACTGCTGATGTACTAATCACTCACTGCTGGTGTACTAATCACTGCTGGTGTACTAATCACTGCTGGTGTACTAATCACTGCTGGTGTACTAATCACTACTTGTATGAAATGTATTAGTAGAGATCGACGTATGTATGTCGAAATCAACGAAATACATAAAAAAAAAAAACTTTAACATCCGTGCCATTAGTTTACAATTAAATCAATAAGATCAGATAGCCTACCCTAAGTATGGATACATAAACACAAAGGAAAATACATCAAATAGGACTTTTTTTTTTTGGCCTTAAATTTGAAAAGTTCACTTTAATAAGACAAAGAAATATAACATAGTTCAAGGTTTCAGTCATTAAAATAACAACAACAACCGAAGAAAACATAAATCTGGGTTTAATGCACTTTCTTAACAACCGTCCTATAGTCCTGATTCGTTACCGTCAGGTAGTGGAAGTCTTCTTACTGATAAATTTGGGCAGTGTTCGTTCAATTTTGTAAAACTGAAACTCTTTTTTCGATCTGCGTGTGTTCAGAAAACGACAAATTTATTATTAAAAATTTTTAAGGGTCAAATTTATTATATAAAGGTATTTTTGCTAAATCGGAAGAATATATAATTGATATGTCACTAATATCTATATAGCATTCACTACACATTTCAACTTCAATAATATCTGTGATTTTAATAAATAATAGTCATTATCACCAATACAGAAATAATCTTCAACAAAAGTAAAAAAAAGCAATCGTGAACCAGATGGCGTCTTGTAACGATTAAATCAATCGGTGATGGGTTCTGCAGGGTTAAATCAATTAAATACGAGACAACAATTAATAAAAAATGGCGAGTATATACTAAAACGATGGTTATAAAAATAGAAATATTTCACTTAGGCTTGGGGGTGTCATTGATTTTTTCCCCTGTTTACAAAAAAAAAAAACGGTTCAAAGAATACGAACATGAGGGCCATTTTTTCGGTTCAAAGGGGCTTTATGTCTTACATTCCCGGAATGCCCCATCGCGTCGTCCCTGGTACCGACTCAAATGACTTGATGGACTTGGTTCAGTTTAATTGACTTGTTGAATTAGCTTTATGTCAAATGACTTGATGAGTTGGCTATATGTCTAATGACTTAAGATGATTTCGCCATTTTCTTGTGGTAATGAGAAGAAAAAAAAAGGTTTTAACTGCCGTCGGTTTAATGGGCCCTGCACAAACGTGGCTGATTGAAAACTGTGGCCCGAGTAGAACCTGGCCCCCTCCCCCTCCCCTCTATTAGCCTGGGCAGTAATTGTCCATATCCTGTAACAAATTGAATTAATTAGGGGGGGGGCGGTGATATAAGAGCGGATTCCTCTTTCACCTGTTGGTCGTCTCTCACGACTCACACACGCACACACACCTGGGCTGAAACGAGGCTGGCGACACCTCGCTCAACGCCCCCCCCCCCGTCTACACAGATATACTGTTTAGTTCAAGAAACTGGGTCACATAAATCCAGGCCAGGGTCATTCAGACAGGCACAACAGTGTCTCGGGGCTGTTTATGACGATTTTTTAAAAATAGGTTTTAATCGGGTGATTTCTTTTGGCACTGCTATGTAGTATCTGTTACTTGGGACTGCTATGTAGTATCTGTTACTTGGCACTGCTATGTAGTATCTGTTACTTGGCACTGCTATGTAGTATCTGTTACTTGGCACTGCTATGTAGTATCTGTTACTTGGCACTGCTATGTAGTAT
>JAGDYQ010000039.1:4578629-4600562 GCA_021962125.1 Bulinus truncatus
CTGAAGACATATATAAGTACTACTTATTAAGTAGGCAGATAGATTAAAGACATACAGTTTGGCAGGCAGACAGAATGAAGATATACAGATAGACAGAAGACTTGGAAACGAATATAGTCAGAAAACATACAAATATCATTACCACTGCCACCTCCCACGCGAAGCAGGTGTCACCATGTTAATTGGAAATGTGTAACCCAGTCTTTAAAGTGAGTGTCGTGAGCAAATATTTTAACCAGAGGTTCCCATATGGACAGGCAGCCAAACTTATGGAAATATTGGTAAACAGACAGAAGGCAGACAGATAGAATACCGACAGGCAGACAGATAGAATACAGGCAGGCAGAGGGCAGACAGATAGAATACAGGCAGGCAGAGGGCAGACAGATAGAATACAGACAGGCTGATAGATAGAATACAGACAGGCTGACAGATAGAATACCGACAGGCAGACAGATAGAATACAGACAAGCAGAGGGCAGACAGATAGAAGGAAGATCGACAGAAGGCAAAATCGAGCAGGCAGAAGTTTTCTAGATGAACTTTAATTTATATGCCGGTAAATTCTTTGCCCTGAATAATCAATATTTCACCGAGATTAAAAATCATTTGTAAACATAAACATTATCGCCAAGTGCGTTATATATACTACAAAAGCAGTCCCAAGTAACAGATACTATAAAGCAGTCCCAAGTAACAGATACTATAAAGCAGTCCCAAATAACAGATACTGTAAAGCAGTCCCAAGTAACAGATACTATAAAGCAGTCCCAAATAACAGATACTATAAAGCAGTCCCAAATAACAGATACTATAAAGCAGTCCCAAGTAACAGATACTACATAGCAGTGCCAAGTAACAGATACTACATAGCAGTGCCAAGTAACAGATACTACATAGCAGTGCCAAGTAACAGATACTACATAGCAGTGCCAAGTAACAGATACTACATAGCAGTGCCAAGTAACAGATACTACATAGCAGTCCCAAGTAACAGATACTACATAGCAGTGCCAAAAGAAATCACCCGATTAAAACCTATTTTTAAAAAATCGTCATAAACAGCCCCGAGACACTGTTGTGCCTGTCTGAATGACCCTGGCCTGGATTTATGTGACCCAGTTTCTTGAACTAAACAGTATATCTGTGTAGACGGGGGGGGGCGTTGAGCGAGGTGTCGCCAGCCTCGTTTCAGCCCTAGGTGTGTGTGCGTGTGTGAGTCGTGAGAGACGACCAACAGAGTGAAAAAGAGGGAATCCACTCTTATATCACCGCCCCCTAATTAATTCAATTTGTTACAGGATATGGACAATTACTGCCCAGGCTAATAGAGGGGAGGGGGAGGGGGCCAGGTTCTACTCGGGCCACAGTTTTCAATCAGCCACGTTTGTGCAGGGCCCATTAAACCGACGGCAGTTAAAACCTTTTTTTTTCTTCTCATTACCACAAGAAAATGGCGAAATCATCTTAAGTCATTAGACATATAGCCAACTCATCAAGTCATTTGACATAAAGCTAATTCAACAAGTCAATTAAACTGAACCAAGTCCATCAAGTCATTTGAGTCGGTACCAGGGGACGACGCGATGGGAGACCTTCCAGGAATATGGGCGAAGCCCGACCCCAAGAACCGAAAATATGGCCCTCATGTTCGTATTCTTTGAACCGTTTTTTTTTTTTGTAAACAGGGGAAAAAATCAATGACACCCCCAAGCCTAAGTGAAATATTTCTATTTTTATAACCATCGTTTTAGTATATACTCGCCATTTTTTATTAATTGTTGTCTCGTATCACTGGGATTTGAACCCGTGGCGAACCCATCACCGATTGATTTAATTCGTTACAAGACGCCATCTGGTTCACGATTGTTTTTTTTTACTTTTGAAGATTATTTCGGTATTTAGACAATTAATTTATTATTTATAAAAATCACAGACAATACGTTTGAAATGTGTAGTGAATGCTACATGGATATCAGTGACATATCAATTACAATATTCTCCGATTTAAAAAAAATATCTTTCTATAAATATATTTCGATCCCAAGAAATTTTTTTACTCATAAATTTGTCGTTTTCTGAACACACGCAGATCAGGCAAAAGAGTTTCAGGTTTACAGTACTGAACGAACACTCGTTCAAATTTTATTTCCAGTAAGAAGATCTCCATCAACTTGACGGTAACGAATCAGGACTATAGGACGGTTGTTAAGAAAGTGCATTAAACCCAGATTTATGTTTTCTTCGGTTGTTGTTGTTATTTTAATGACTGAAACCTTGAACTATGTTATATTTCTTTGTCTTATTAAAGTGAACTTTTCAAATTTAAGGCCAAAAAAAAAAAGTCCTATTTGATGTATTTTCCTTTGTGTTTATGTATCCATACTTAGGGTAGGCTATCTGATCTTATTGATTTAATTGTAAACTAATGGCACGGATGTTAAAGTTTTTTTTTTTTTTAAGGCATTCGCTGATTTCGACATACATACGTCGATCTCTACTAATACATTTCATACAAGTAGTGATTAGTACACCAGCAGTGATTAGTACACCAGCAGTGATTAGTACACCAGCAGTGATTAGTACACCAGCAGTGAGTGATTAGTACATCAGCAGTGATTAGTACACCAGCAGTGACCTGTATCGCAGTAGTGCCCCACCGCCTGTTTACGACGAGTGGTCCCCCAGTACAAGAGCAATGGTCCTCAGTACACGAACTATGGTCCTCAGTACACGAGTAGTGGTCCTCAGTACACGAGCAGTGGTCCTCAGTACACGAGCAGTGGTCCTCAGTACACAAGCAGTGATGCTCAGTACACGAGCAGTGGTCCCCCAGTACACGAACAGTGATCTTCAGTACATGAGCAGTGATCCCCCAACGCACGAGGGGTGGTCCTCAGTACACGAGCAGTGATCCCCCAACGCACGAGGGGTAGTCCTCAGTACATGAGCAGCGATCCCCCCAACGCACGAGGGGTGGTCCTCAGTACACGAGCAGTGATCTTCAGTACACGAGCAGTGATTCCCCAACGCACGAGGGGTGGTCCTCAGTACACGAGCAGTGATCTTCAGTACACGAGCAGTGATCTTCAGTACACGAGCAGTGATCCCCCAATGCACGAGCAGTGACCTGAGTTACATCACACCCATATATCATTCGGAATATGGCTACTCACAGTACTATCATTTAGCACTCATCCTCCCCCCTCTTCTCCCCTGTCCCCATAATTTCACCCTATTGCTGTTCGTTATCTTAACCCCTCCCCCTTCCCAGTGCCCAGCATTTGTCTTCATCTTACTCACACACACATTTACCGTATTTTCATTCCACATCCAAACCGCCTCACCTTCTGCTCATCTTGACCTGTCTCTCTACGGGGAAGAAAATAAAAAATACTGACCGCATTCAATCCTACAGTTTCCGGAAAGACCTGATATTTTTTTTTCTACTCTCTTTTAACAGATTAGACATCACAGGAGCAGTGGAGGTTCCTCTACCAGTTAGTGAGTGACCCAGATACCCCAACCAGGTGCGATGCAGTGACCTTTATGTAGTATCAATCTAACATTTGTCGACTCACGGCGGTTTATTTAACTCTCGGTGCAAACGCCTCCCCCCCCCCACCACACACACACCTTTTTTTTTCCTCCCTTCCCTCCCCCCTCCCCTCCGTCCCCACCACCTCCCTCCACTCTACACATCGTTTGTGAGTACGAACTTGATAAGCAAATACCCCGGAGAAATTTGTTTCAAATTTAGAGTGCATCTGCAGATGAAATCTGGGCTGGTTGGTGGTGGTTGCTTGAGAAATAGTGGTTTTTTGGGAGTTACCCGGATGGAAAGAGAGAAAAAATAAAAAGGAAAAACCAATAAACCAGGTGAAAGACAGAAAAAAAGAGAATGAAAAAAAAAACACATAGGGTCGTGTGATAATATAAATGGTTGTTATTTTGTTTGGGTTGAATTAAAAATGAAAAGATTTGTTTACACCTGCCGCAATTTAGTAAATAAAAGCTGTGCTTCTTTTGCTAATGCATGTCTGGGTAATATGAGAAGGTAGGTAAATATATATATATATATATATATATATATATATATATATATATATATATATATAAGAAATAAATGCACAAAATATAAATAACAGATGTTTGGGATGAATGAGTTTTTTTTTTTTTGTTTTTTTTTAAACGATCACAAGAATTTTAAAATGGCGTCTTGTATTACTTGGGCTGTTGGAAATGGGGCTCAAGGGGCCACTTAGAAACAGATTTGACAGAAATTATTAATACAAGGGGGGGGGCATTAGGCGATGGAAACTACAAGTGGTCTCCCTTGTTTGACTACTCCTTAGAACGGTGACGGTATTAAGGCAATTCGATTCTATTTCAGATGCAGCAACTGTCAGCCTGTGTTTGCCACAAAATATACATTATACAGAGAGCATATCATCGATTTTAATGGACAGAAGTAGAGAGAAATACAGAGAATTAGAGAGAAACTGAAGAGAAACTTATACAGAGAACTAGAGAGAAACGAAAGAGAAACTTATACAGAGAACCAGAGAGAAACTTATACAGAGAACTAGAGAGAAACTTATACAGAGAACTTGAGAGAAACTAAAGAGAAACTTATACAAAGAAATAGAGAGAAACTTATACAGAGAACTAGAGAGAAACTTATACAGAGAACTAGAGAGAAACTTATACAGAGAACTAGAGGGAAACGTAGAGAACTAGAGAGAAACGTATACAGAGAGCTAGAGAGAAACTTATACAGAGAACTAAAGAGAAACGTATACAGAGAACTAGAGAGAAACTTATACAGAGAACTAGAGAGAAAGTTTTCCGAGGCTCCCCTGAAATTCGTCCGTGACTCACACTTTGAGAACCGCTGCTCTAACACACACACACACACACACTCGTAATGACAGCCACACAACACACACACACACTCGTAATGACAGCCCCACAACACACTCGTAATAACAGCCCCACAACACACTCATAATGACAGCCCCACAACTCACTCGTAATAACAGCCCCACAACACACTCATAATGACAGCCCCACAACAAACTCGTAATAACAGCCCCACAACACACTCGTAATAACAGCCCCACAACACACTCGTAATAACAGCCCCACAACACACTCGTAATAACAGCCCCACAACACACTCATAATGACAGCCCCACAACACACTCGTAATAACAGCCCCACAACACACTCATAATGACAGCCCCACAACTCACTCGTAATAACAGCCCCACAACACACTCATAATGACAGCCCCACAACACACTCGCAATAACAGCCCCACAACACACTCGAATGACAGCCCCACAACACACTCGTAATGACAGCCCCACAACACACTCGTAATGACAGCCCCACAACACACTCGTAATAACAGCCCCACAACTCACTCGTAATAACAGCCCCACAACACACTCGTAATGACAGCCCCACAACACACTCGTAATGATAGCCCCACAACACACTCGTAATGACAGCCCCACAACACACTCGTAATGACAGCCCCACAACACACTCGTAATGACAGCCCCACAACACACTCGTAATAACAGCCCCACAACACACTCATAATGACAGCCCCACAACACACTCGTAATAACAGCCCCACAACACACTCATAATGACAGCCCCACAACACACTCACACTCGTAATAACAGCCCCACAACACACTCGTAATGACAGCCCCACAACACACTCACACTCGTAATAACAGCCCCACAACACACTCGTAATAACAGCCCCACAACACACTCGTAATGATAGCCCACCCCCATACCCCTCGTAATAACAGCCCCACAACACACTCGTAATAACAGCCCCACAACACACTCGTAATGACAGCCCCACAACACACTCGTAATAACAGCCCCACAACACACTCACACTCGTAATGACAGCCCCACAACACACTTCGTTATACACTGATTCTCTACCCATTACCCCTCCCCCCCCCCTGGGCCACTCCACATATCGTGTGCGATTACGCAATAACATATGACGTATACACATCACGTAAAGTGAGTACCATGTTGTGACAGGTATATAGATGGGGTGGCTCATGGTGGCCTAGGGAGGGGGAGGGGCACTATTAAAACCCACACTTGAAAGATCCGCCACATATTCAGTTCATCAAAGAATGAATCAAATACTTGAATTAGCTGGCTCTCGATCCCCCCCCCCCCAAAAAAAAAACCCCCATTTTCCCCAAGCGTTCGCGTGTACTTGTTTGTGCCGCCCCTGTATACTCTCACACACACACACTCATTCTCAGTAACACCCACTCACACAAACGCTCACACCAACATAAACACACACACACATACATTTACACGCTATGATGTATTTCCTGTCTGACTGACAGCTCCATTACTCCCCATTTTATTTGCACCGGACATAATTGTCAAAGGGACTGAATTTAACGAACAACAACAACAAAAAAAAAATAATAAAAAGATAATTATTCCATGATTATCCCCCCCTTTGTTAAATGATAAGTTCGTCTGCTTTCCACCTACAGACGGGCTGATCGAAGGCGGGAGAGAAAGGGGGGGAATTGTTGAATGGGGGAAGAGGGTGGTGGAGAAAGGGGGATTGAGGAGGGCGAGAGAGGGAAGGGGGAGGACCGTAGACAGCTGGTTATGTCAGTCTGATGTAAGGGCCTGTACGATCTGTTGATCAATTAGAGACATCGTTAGCGAGTACATACACCCCCCTCCCTGACTAGTCTGGTGTGTGTTCGCTCCATCATCACAGGCGGAAATTACTTTTCATTAAAAGAAAAAAAAATGTTTACCTGATTGTTAGTTCTTGCTATTTGTTTTTTTTCTTATCCTGTCATTCTCTAAATATCTTTTTTTTTATGTAAAGACGGGGTTGAATTTCGGTTGACTTTCGATTTGAATTTTGATTGAATATCGGTTGAATTTCGGTTGACTTTCGATTTTGAATTTCGGTTCGGAATTTCGATTGAATTTCGGTTGAATTTCGGGTTGACTTTCGGTTGAATTTCGATTGAATTTCGGTTGAATTTCGATTGAATTTCGGTTGACTTTCGATTGAATTTCGGTTGAATTTTCGATTGAATTTCGGTTGAATTGCGGTTGAATTTCGATTAAGGTGAGCTAAAAAAAAAGTGTGGTACGTTTCCAACAAAAGTTCATAACAACTTTACAACAAAGTTACTGTGACGAGCTAAAGTAGGATGTAGAGACGGAGACAATCCCCTTCGACGTTTTAATATATTAGATATCTAAGAATTAGGATTAATACGAATAATAGTGACAAGGTGACAAGGTTGGGAACAATAGGAATAGTAGACAGCAAAGGTGTGAAGACCAGGAGGCGCATGTCGGACAGGCTAGTAGGGTATCAATGATCGGACGCTCCTAGAAAGATTAGATAGTTAGACAATAAGAGACTGTGACGTACTTAGGGTAATTAGGGCACGGACTTTAGGGGTATAAATAGGGGCTGGATTCGGACATTAGGGAGTTAGAAGTTATGAGAGGAGCTGTGAGGAGTTAGAGAAGAGAGATAGTTACGAGAGATCTAGTGACGAGAGTTTTAGGGACAGGAATTTTAGTTAGTCAGAGTTGAGGCAGAGCAAATTACTGTGGATTTAAATGTGTATTCGTTTATGGACTTGTTGTATTCCGATGTACATTTGAGTGTAAGGAAATCGTTGTACTAACAACGCATCGAGTTTGGTTGGTTTTTTGACAAAACAAAGGAGTGAGCAGTAAGAGTGAAACAGACAGACATTAAGCTAGATTGACATCTCTACGTTCGAATTTAAATGCACAACCAACATAAACCAAAGGTATCTGAGAAGTCATAGAGCATAACCAAGTAAAAAAAAGGCCCCGTAACAGCATTTGAGGTCGTTTGACTTTATGCACACTTAGAAACAGAGGTCTAAAAATTACTTTGAATTGCTGGTCGAAACAGGTTTGATGTAAGGGCTGGATCTGTACATGGGCGGTTTCCACGATGGACGCAGAGTCCCCTGCAAATCTCAAATGGTAAATTTATTATTATTTCTTTTTTTGCCTTTCTTTTATTTAGGGGCTTGTTGTTAACTACTTTGTCCGGGGCCCCAAATCAATTTAACACGGAGTGTTTAGTCGACAGTCGAGCGTCTACATCGCTCGACCATCCGTCCCTCGTACTCTTCAACATAAACTAACATACCGGTGAAAAAAAACCATTGGTCAGTATGCCTTCCGAGGCTAGGTTAAATCATGTTACAGACCTTTCCTTTTTTTCCCTTTTAAACACAAGAGTTAATGTACGTATTGCCACAACAACATTTGATAACCACCTGCTGACAACATTGTTACTTTAAACTATACACCTCCCCCACCTCCACCCTGTTATCCAACCCCACCCAGACAGGGGTGCCGTACACAAAGCCCATCCATAAACTATGACCTCCCCCCCACACACACACTCCTCCTTCCCAGCCAGTGGTAAAGTACAGAAGTAACTTCATTATTATAAAATAAGATTTCCTACTCCCCCGACCCCCCTACCCTAATTTGCACTACCAAACTAGTAGTGTGCACAATGGCAGGGGCAGGTCCTGTCACCATAAAGCTTCTCCCCCCCCACACGATCATGAAGTGCATCCCTTGATACCGGCATCTGTCAACAATCAGACTAAAGAACAATTTGACATGCTTAAAATGAGGTTTTGATACCTCCCCAAGTCAGGGAAATCTCCTGCAACCAATTTCCATCCCTCCCCAACCCCCATGCAGGGTTTTCATCCCCTCCCCCCCCTCCAGACCCACCCGAAAAATTTGTTAACGGGCCTAGATGATAGAACAAAGCCAGACTTGTGCAGAAACGCCCCCCCTTTACACACACACACACACTTTCCCCATTTTCTGTAGTACAAAGAACTCAAAACAAAAATAAAATCACTTCGTTCTTTGTGTGTGTGTGTGGGGGGGTGAGTGTGTGTGTTTGTGTGTTCGGATCCAAACAATTATGAGCACCCAGTCGAGAGCAAACGACTTGCAGGGATTTGATTCAGCGATACTGACTCAAAGATTGGATTTGATTCATGATACTGACTCAAAGATTGGCTTAAAGGGGTTGATGGAGCTTGTTATTGGGCGAGAAGAAAAGAGTGATTACATTCTGAATAGCTGCGACAGGACCGGCTAAGTCTTGGGGGGGAGGGGGGCACCGTTAATCCTCAGTGGGATGTCATCACGATGTTCTGCCCAGCCTCCTGATTCGGCTTTGACAAATAAAAGTCTCATTAACCTGTTGTCGCCCGGCGCTATCTGGTGCCGCCCTTTGTGTGGTGTCTGCCCCAAAACGAGGGTGGGGGGGTGAATAGATCATCAGGTCACTTCCACTCAAATAAATGACACATTACACATTACACATGATACATTACACATGACGCAGATGACACATTACACATGACGCATGACACATATACACAGATGCATGACACATTACACATGACGCATGACAGACACACATGACGCATTATACATGACACATTACACATGACACATGACACATGACACATGACGCATGACACATGACGCGACACATGACACGCATTATACATACACATTACACACAGACATGACACATGACACATGACGCATTATACACGACGCATGACACATTACACATGACACATTACACATGACACATGATACATTACACATGACGCATTACACATTACACATGTAATGCATGACACATGACACATGATACATGACGCATGACACATTACACATACAGACACATGATACATTACACATGACGTATTACACATTACATATGATTGCATGACACACATGATGACATGACACATGACGCATGACACATTACACATGACGCATGACACATGACACATGACGCATTATACATGACACATTACACATTACACATGACACATTACACATGACGCATTATACATGACACATGACACATTACACATGACACATTACACATGACACATGATACATTACACATGACGCATTACACATTACACATGACGCATGACACATGACACATGACACATGACACATGACGCATGACACATTACACATGACGCATGACACATGACACATGACGCATTATACATGACACATTACACATGACACATGACACATTACACATGACACATGACGCATTATACATGACACATTACACATGACACATGACACATTATACATGACGCATGACACACATTACACATGACACATTAAGCACATGACACATGATACATTACACATGACGCATTACACATGACACATAACACATGACAACTAACACTTGATACATTACACATAACACTTGACACACATTGGATTTGTAAATATTTTACTTATTAAACAAAAACGATATAAATTTCTAAAATATAGTGGTAAAGTCAGAAAATTATGTAGAGTAATAAATGACTATAGAAATTCAAGAATTAGTACATTTCCTCTCTTTCTCTCTCTCTCTCTCTCTCTCTCTCACACACAATATTTTCACGCACACACATATACACACACACACACATAATACAATATCAAGAGTTATCGTCAAGTTGTTTCTATCATATTCTTTGAAGGTTCGAGTCGCCTTGTTATTCGTCAGTGCGCATGTCCTTGTATCTGAATGAAAGAACAAAAAAATGAAACAAGACCATTAGAGCTAAAACCATTTATCAACGCCTATTTACATCTTATATTCACCATTATATTCACCATTATATTCACCATTATATTCACCATTATATTCACCATTATATATATTCACCATTATATTCACCATTATATATATTCACCAGTATATCATTCACCAGTATATTCACCATGATATTCACTATTATATTCACCATTATATATATTCACCATTATATCTCACCATTATATATATTCACCATTATATTCACCAGTATATCATTCACCATTATATTCACCAGTATATCATTCACCAGTATATTCACCATTATATATATTCACCAGTATATCATTCACCAGTATATTCACCATTATATTCACCATTATATTCACCAGTATATCATTCACCAGTATATTCACCATTATATTCACCATTATATTCACCAGTATATTCACCATTATATTCACCAGTATATCATTCACCAGTATATTCACCATTATATTCACCATTATATTCACCAGTATATCATTCACCAGTATATTCACCATTATATTCACCAGTATATCATTCACCAGTATATTCACCATTATATTCACCAGTATATGCACCAGTATATCATTCACCATTATATTCACCATTATATTCACCAGTATATCATTCACCAGTATATTCACCATTATATTCACCAGTATATCATTCACCATTATATTCACCATTATATTCACCAGTATATCATTCACCAGTATATTCACCATTATATTCACCAGTATATCATTCACCAGTATATCATTCACCAGTATATTTAACTGTATAAACTGTCTTACACTAAGACCGGTAGAGGCCTAGGAATCAAAGGTAAATATGGAGCCCTTAAAAATTGGGGAAACATCAAAAAGGGTGTAAATGACCTTAGGTAATATGGCATTGTAGGGTCATTCCACAATATGGGCCCAAGGTTTAAAAAAAATATTGAAAAGCTTTTTATGACCGAGGTTGGTCAGATTACTGCAAAGGAATTTAAAAAGAATTTTATTTCTTTCAAATTGTCTATCATTTATTTTAAAATAAATAATCCTTGTTTGAGTTGACAATAGCTCATTGTTTGTTGTTTATATTCTTTGTTTGAATCTAAAAACATTTCCGGATGGCGGATTTGAAATTACGTTTTTGTACAAACGGCTATTGCGATGATCTCCCCTTGCGTTTGATTTGTTTTTACCTATCGGGGATTTCCAAAAAAGCGGGCAAGGGTCAAAATGGTACTTGACAACAAATAAATATCATCCCGCGCTAAGATATTGCCACCACCACCACCCCCTTCACCCACCCAGCACCTCTACAACTTAACCCCAGACACCCACCTGACCTTTAACCCAGGCAGCCGCAGCACGTGCGGTCCTTCTCCGTGTCGTCGTCGTCCCTCCTCCGGAGCAGCTTCGAGTCGGACTTCTTCCGTTTCGTCCGCGACGTGTCCACGGCGAAGATGTGGTTGACGAGGGACAGCACGCGGCAGCTGTAGCCGTACTCGTTGTCGTACCAGGCCACCAGCTTCACGAACGTGTCGTTGAGGGCCATGCCAGCCTGGGCGTCGAACACGCAGCTGCACGGGTTGCCCTGAAGTCGGAGGATACCTAAGGGTGGGAGAAGGGGAAGGGGGGCGGGAAGGAATGTTGCAGGATGCTGAGTGTATGATGGGTGTGGTGTTTTGGCTGAATCAGTGTTTGATGCAGTGTTAGATGGGTGTTGGATGTGATGTTGGGTTGGATATTGAATTTGATACTTCATTCTTTTGGATGGATGGATGGATGGATGGATGCTCTATAAATGTTGGAAAGATTTTGGGTGGATAATGGTTGGGGATTGTTGGGTGGATGTTTGGTGGAAGGGTGGTTGTTGGGTGGATGTTGGGTAGATGTTTTGATGCTTGGATGTTTGGTGGATGTTTGGGTGGATGTTTTGGTGGATGTTGGGTGGATGTTGGGTGGATGTTGGATGTTGGGTGGTTGTTGGGTGGATGTTGGGTGGATGTTTGGTGGATGTTGGGTGGATGTTTGGTGGATGTTTGGTGGTTGTAGGGTGGTGTTGGGTGGATGTTTGGTTGTGGATGTTGGGTGGATGGTTGGTGGATGTTTGGTTGTGTGTATGTTTGGTGCTTGTTGGGTGGATATTTGGTGGTTGTTGGGTGGATGTTTGGTGGTTGTTGGGTGGATGTTTGGTGGATGTTGGGTGGTTTTGGGTGGATGTTTGGTGGTTGTTGAGTGGATGTTGGGTGGTTGAATGCTTTTTTAATGGATGTTGCATGGATCCTGGAATGATCTTGTATGGGTGTTAGGTGTACGTCATTGAATATCTGATGATAAGATGGATAACTGTTGGATGCATATCTTATGGATGTCGCAATAACTTTAAATGGATCTAATCGGAGTATTGTCTTTGAAGGAAGCCAGCCGAACAGTACATGGTGTTTGTTGGTGTACTTAAAAATTTATGTCAGTCTGAGCTATGTCCAAAAACATCTACTTCAGTCTAACCAACCATATTGATTCATAAGAGTCAGTATGTGTGTGAGAGAGTGTGTGTTTGAGTGTAATAGCCTAACACGGGCAACAAAAGACAAGCCTAACAACACACACACACATATATAGACCCTATATACATATGTTATCTAGGCCCACTGACCAGCATGTCGTCTGTGAAGCCCACGATGCCCCTCATGTCGTCCAAGGAAGCCTGGCGGATCGTCTCCACAATCTCTTTGTAGGTCGCGGGCTTCACGATCTTACAGGTCAGGTCGACCACCGACACGTCAGGGGTGGGCACCCTGAAGGCCATGCCGGTCAACTTTCCGCGGACCTCTGGTATGACCTGCCCAGAGACAAACACATACACTCAGGCATAGGCTTCTGCATTAGCGACGATTCAACAGGAAATTATTAAAATTTGTTTTATTTTTCAATGTTACCAGCTTAACTATACAATGATATGACAAATTACATTTATTTCAACACGTCTTATGGTTAGACTATGACAGTTCGCACTTCAATGGAAGCGATGGTCAAACTAGACGGAACTGTTTTAAGTGAAGTTTACATAACATACAGTAGACTTTCGACTATCCGGTTAGAGGGTGCATTATAGATAGATAGATAGATAGATAGATGATTGATTGATTGATTGATTGATAGATAGATAGATAGATAGATAGATAGATAGATAGATAGATAGATAGATAGGCAGGCGGAGGAGACAGACAGAAGAAAGAGAAGACAGACAGACAGAGACAGACAGATAGATAGATAGATAGATAGATAGATAGATAGATAGATAGATAGATAGATAGATAGATAGATAGATAGATAGATAGATAGATAGATAGATAGATAGATAGATAGATAGATAGATTTATAGATAGATAGATAGATAGATAGATAGATAGATAGATAGATAGATAGATAGATAGATAGATAGATAGATAGATAGATAGATAGATAGATAGATAGATAGATAGATAGATAGATAGATAGATAGATAGATAGATAGATAGATAGATAGATAGATAGATAGATAGATAGATAGATGGATGGATGGATGGATGGATGGATGGATGGATGGATGGATGGATGGATGGATGGATGGATAGATAGATAGATAGATAGATAGATAGATAGATAGATAGATAGATAGATAGATAGATAGATAGATAGATAGATAGATAGATAGATAGATAGATAGATAGATACTGGCTAACAGGGAAAGCCGGTGGTCTATAAAAATACATGGTCCAGCCCATTTTTGGGCATAATACGTCCCGCGGGCCAAATCCGGCATTCAGAACTGTTTAATCCTGCTCGCCCCCCCCCCGGCCCGCCTTGTTTCAGAGTTAAGCAAAACACTTCCCTGTTATGTTACGACGTTTACATTACATTCATATTAGCTCATGTCAACATTCCATCTGGTCTCGGTCCGGTCCGATAATCAAGTCCACGAGGCCAACGTGGTCCGCGACTCAGAAACTTTTGCCCACCCCTGGTCTAGCCCCCCCCCCCCCCCCACCCATACCACAGTCAGTCAGACACACCCAATCAGTCAAAAAACCCGGTACCCACCTTTTCCACGGCGTTGGCGGCCCCGGTGGTAGCCGGGATAATGTTCTGGAGGGCACCCCTTCCAGCCCGCCGGTCTCTGCTGCTGGCCCCGTCCACGACGAGCTGGGACGCGGTCAGCGAGTGGACAGTGGTCATCAGGCCTTCCTCTATGCCGAAGTTGTCGTGGATTAGTTTGACCAGCGGCGCAAGGCAGTTTGTCGTGCATGACGCGTTGCTGACTATCTGAGGTTTTCGTTTAAATAGCAATGAGACACGGTTGGTCAAAGATGAAAACAAGTCAAAAAAGATAAACTGAAAATGGTCATTTGAAAACAACAGTTCGGCTAGTATCGGATATATATATATATATATCTTAATCCGAGAAATGCATCTTAAATAATTACGTTTTTACAATACAATCGTTCTCTACCTGTAAGACATGGGGCAACCAAGGACTCGCCAAGTATTTACAAGGTGATATCTGCAACCATTACCAATAAAACAGTACGACAGTACTACTACTACTCGATGTCTGTGACGTCTAAAACAACAACGGGTAGATTATGACCGTAAATCTCAACCGGTGGTACGCGTACACCAAAGGGTACGGGAAAAGGTTATGCTGGGGTAGGCGGCGACACATAATTTTCCCTTAAGACAACCGAGAGTTTCAACAAGGTCGCGAGATTTCCACGTGACCCATCACCAAATCACGTGACCAAGTATGGTATTAGAAAGGTAACCACATTCCATTGTGAAAATAAATCATTATTGGGTGCTGTCTCGAAGATTAAGAACCGCTCTGTTTTAATAAACATTGATTTTAATAGCGCCTATCCCCCCGGGGGTTATTCGATAGTACAAAATAATCGATACTGTCAGGTATTCAAGAGTCATGACCTATGTCAAATGATTAACAACCTACGATTAGACTTGATGAAGTACGTTGAATGCGACAGCATACATAGCCTTCGGGGGTGACCACATACAGTATAACACTTACGTTCATGTAGGACTGGTACAGCTCCAGGTTGACCCCGCACACGAACATGGGCGCGTCGGGGGACGGGGCGGTGATGATCACCTTCTTGGCCCCGGCGTTCAGGTGCTGCGTGGATTTCTCCACGGAGGTGTGGGCCCCCGTAGCCTCGACCACAAACTCCACGTCGGCGTCCCCCCAAGGGATCTGCTCGGGCAGCTTCTTCTGGTAGACTTTGATGACCTTGTTGTTGATGATCAGCTCATTGGACACACTGTGGTGGGGGGGGGGATATCACGAAGGGAGATTTGTATTAATTTATGTGCTCAACTGTGAACCATGAGCTGTGTAAATGGTCGGGTGGTGAGTTTTGTAGACATCCCCAAATTTGAGTGAAATACAACTCATACAACCCACGTCCAATTGTCTGGGTCATCAGATGTCACAATCGTTAGATATCCGAATGGATATTTAAAAATAATAATTAATTTTGATGCCAGTACAAGAATAGCCCAGCGTCAAGACCAGAGGGCGGCGGCGTGCGGCTGACCAAAAGACCATTTGGAAGACGATTATAAAGTGTAGTTCAGGCGATGCAACCTGTCACGGGAAAAGGGGAGTGGCCCTTTCCCTCCCCCGAACTTTGTGCGATGGAGAGATATTGCAGTGGCCCACTTCTTCTTCCTACTAGGAGTTCAAAGTTCAAAGTTACCATTTATCGCGCGAAAAGTTTCTAAAAGTAAAAAAAAAATTTTAAGTTAAAAAATGTTGTTCGCATTAATGGTTCAAATTAAAAGTTTAAAAAACTTGTGTTTTGTAGTTGTTTTTTTAAAATCAGTTTGATGTAAATATCTACCAAGTTGAGCAACTAAACTCAGAAATCGAATGAAGTACAATTATAAGTAATTAATCGATTTTAAAATGGTTTTAATGAAATAGTTTATGTGGATGCCTTGTTAGAATACTGTTATTCTATCTCTATTGTCAAACTTATTTCCATTGCTAACAGTATGCCCCATGAAGCCCGTACGCCCGATGTTAACAGTGTGTCCCATGAAGCCCGTATGCCCGATGTTAACTGCGTGCCCCATGATGCCCGTACGCCCGATGCTAACAGTATGCCCCATGAAGCCCGTACGCCCGATGTTAACAGTGTGTCCCATGAAGCCCGTATGCCCGATGTTAACTGCGTGCCCCATGATGCCCGTACGCCCGATGTTTACTTTGTGCCCCAATGATGACACCTTGTCACGGTATTCAGACATTTACTTTTACCTGGTGACAGTGCCTTGGAACCGCCCATGCGTGGAGTCGTACTTGAACAAGTACGCCATGAGGTCAGGGGTCATGAAAGGATCATTGACGGCCACGACGTCCACGGACATGGTCAGTGACGCCCTCAAGGTCAGTCGGCCGATACGACCGAAGCCGTTGATCCCAACCTTCGGTCTCACTGATGACACAAAAAAGAAGGTTTTAATAGAAAAAAAAAACTTTAACAAATCGCGAGAGCAACATAGAAGTTCCTGATGAGCTCGTTCAACCCCCCTTCCTCCAAGGACAACACGTCAAAACACATCACCATCTTTAACTAAAGTTTCAGAAGCTGTTGATCTTCGAAGAAGTTGAACTTTCCGGTTTACCAACAAATCTGAGTTCACTCCAAATAGTCTCAATTGTATTGGATACCTACATGTGTGGGATGGTATAACTTGGTTTTATATAGGTCTTTATATATATATATATATATATATATATATATATATATATATATATATATATTCAGTGCTTTTTTTCTAGCGAAAAATGTTTGGGAACTCATTTCACATCTGTTTTTTAACTTATGTCAAGAAAATACTATAATAGTCTATAATTGAATTTTCCACTGAACACAAATTTTATTGTAATGGATATTTAAAGAAATAAACGTTTTTATAAGAAAATTAGAGTCTCAAAGAGTTTATTTATAATAAAAATATTTAAAAAATTTAATTTTTTTTCTCAAATTTATATAATTTTTATAATATTCAGTTTAAAATTGTATTTCGTATAATTGTTTAATATGTATTCTTGCGTTATAGCCTACCGTATAACCTGCTTGATCTGAAAAACATTTCTGCTTGAAAAAATTATTTTTTTATTACAATCTGGCCAAAAGATATGGGAACTCGGCTCCCACGAGTTCCCACTGAAAAAAAAGCACTGTATATATATATATATATATATATATATATATATATATATATAAACTTGCTTTTAAACCATTACATAGAGGGAAAAAAAAGTTTTCCCATAAGCCATTAAGACCCTTTCGGGGAAGATTAAATGTAAACATCATTTTTCTACCGTTGGGAGCTCTCTGATATATAAATATATGGTCGCCTGTACATTAGGACGTTGCTGCTGTATCAGATTATGAACGGTACGTTATAAAAAGTTCATATTACAATAACAGATTGCTTGCTTTGGGTAAATTCGTGGATTTTTTTTTTTCGAAAGGTGTATATTTCAGCAGAGTCGTGCTACCTGTATTCTTCCAGTTGGCAGGTAAACCTGTGTACAGATTGCAAGTGGCCATTCAATTCAAGTCTGTCAAATTGCGTCAAGTCAAATAAAAAAAAAGATGCCGTAATTTAGCCAGTCGGTGTTTACTACAGCTATACCGACATCGCATACAAGGACGTCACGTGAACAAACAAAGTGCAAGGCACTTCCTGTGACTATCTGGTACAGAGAGTAGATGGATGCTGCGCATCTTCTAGCGTCTAAAAATAAATCCAGTGCGCCGAACATGAAATAAAACTGGTCAATTTGATTAAAAATTGTTGACTCAAAATTTACCGTTGTCTAATTGTAAACCTTTTTACAATAACTTAGGCTACAAAATTTGAATGTAATGTGAAAAATTGTAATTTGATATTAAAACAACGTTCAAAGTCAGTGGGTGGCATCTGATTTTTTTTTTCGGGTACCCAGCCTTACTATTATTGCATAGCGGCCGAGTCGCTGTGAGCTATATTAACAACATAATTTATTTTATTTTTCAGAATTTTTTTTCAGGATAAGTGGTTAGGGATAGGGTTAGGGATAGGGGTTAGAGATAGGGGTTAGGGTTAGGGTGTGGACCAATATTATTCGAAGTAAAATATAATCTTAATTACTTAGATCAACAGATATACACGAGTTGACAAATGCATACACACGTTGACAAATATTTTGACAAATGTACACTTGTTGACAAATCTACACTTGTTGACAAATCTACACTTGTTGACAAATATACACGTGTTGACAAATATACACGTGTTGACAAATACACACATGTTGACAAATATGTTGACAAATGTACACGTGTTGACAAATATAAACGTGTTAATAACAAATGTACACGTGTTGAGAAATATACACGTGTTGACAAATACACACATGTTGACAAATATGTTGACAAATGTACACGTGTTGACAAATATACACGTGTTGACAAATATAAACGTGTTAATAACAAATGTACACGTGTTGAGAAATAAGATTTCCTCAATGGGAGCCGTTCTTACGTTTCGAAGACCCGGGTCAAATTCACAGTTGGGGATGGGAAAGGGAGGGGGGCATTTGACAAATTCAGATTAGTTGAGCCGAGGCCAGTGTAGGCCTACATTTGTGGGCCCCATGTAATGGACCGTTTAGGTTACTCTATGTGAAAAAAACACATGGCGGGTATGGGGAGGGGGGGTGTGTGTGCAGGGCAGCCACTTCTTTTTTCCTATCTCTAAGTACGGCCCTGATCACAAGAATGTATCCACATAAATCTCATCAGCATTGTCCCCCCCCCACCCCCTTATGACAACTAACCCCCCCCACACACACACACACCAACCCCTACCCCCTCCCCCCCTCTCTCAGTCAACATTCCAACAGTTGTACTGAGTAGAGACTTAAGTTATGCTCTTTTGGCGTGAGTTATTGCCCTTTACTAGCATTATATACAGTTGCTGCTTCCAGTGCCAGGATTTACGTGTAAGCTATACAAGCTTATATATAGCCAAGGGTCTCCCCCCCCACCCCAACCTCACCCCCCACCCTCCCACCCCCACACCAACACTTTTAAGAAATTGTCCGAGTTGAGCAATGGTCATACATACTTAAATATTTGACACTGACATGTATTATTTTTAATATCTGGGCTTATAAAATGCCCCCCCCCCTATCTTAAATAGCCTTGGGCCTTAACAAGTCTAAATCCGGCTCTGGTCGCCACTCACCGTTCAGACATTAACACACATCATCCCAGTCATGTGTATGTATTTCACATGGGATATTAATTAATTGATTTATCTCCCCTTTGTTTGACCCAGTTCGCAAGTTTTGAATCAGAAACAAATAATCAACTGCCCTTGTGTCGCACTATCACACTTCGTGCCTTCCCCCTCCCCCTCCCAGCCCCTTCCCCTCCCCCCCACCCACTGAAAAGGAGGGGGGGATATACACTGTTTGAACGTTGATAACAGAGAAAAAATTAAAGATGGCGTGTTATTACTTTGTGTATCAGTCAACGGAGGACATTTTCTAATCATCGTCTTCAACATTAGAACATGATCCATCTTGTGTCTAAATAAACTAACCTTTTGTTTTTTTATTTTCCGATTTGTTAAATGTTTTACCCTTTTGTGGAACACTCTGTATTTAGTCCAGAGGCGCAACTAGACCAAACTTTCAGTGGGGGTGGGGGCAAAAAAAAACCCACTTGTATTAAAAAAATCACATTATTTATATATTTGTATTTTATTTTAAACAAATTTTGGTCTAATCTTTTAATTTTTTTTATTTCGGAGGGGGAAAATGCCCCCAGTGCCCCCCCCCCCCCATTTGCGCCACTGATTTAGTCTGTGATGAAACATAGGGCCGAAATCATACCCGTTTCTCCCGCCAATTCAACTCCTGGTAGTGGAACTTTTTGGTAAACTTAAATCCACAGAGCATTAGACTTAGTTTGAGTTTTAATGTCTATTTTTAGATTTAGTTACTGGGGGGAGGATGTCAAGAGAAGAAAAAATGTGCCATTCATCTATCGGTCACGTGACGAACGTCATCCTATCGCAGCAGTGGGTGTGTTCTTTATTCTCAAGTCTATTTACGTGTGGTAAGGGAAATAACTCAGAAAAAAAACTACGAGTCTTACCTCCCTTCCCTACTTTATTCTCTACAGTCTACATTATAAAACAAAAGACGGTTGGAGCAGTTTGAAGAACGCTTTGTTAAATCTTTCTTAAACCGAATTGTTTATATCTGTTGTAAACACCGGCGCGCGTGCTGCGTAGGTGATCAGAAATGATGGGAACGTGGGTTAAGGAGGTAGGCGGTGGTGGGGGAGGGGGGGGGAGGGAGAGAGACAAAAGGTGAAAACAAAACTAATCGATGTGATAGCCTCGGTTTACTTTTTCAAGAGCAAGAAAATGTTCGAAATCTTCCAATCAATGTTCAAGTCTTTGATCTATCGTGGTATAAGTAATGCCGCATCTCTGTATCACTACATCGGCTCTTTGTCCGCTTACAGGGAGTGCGCGAGTTTTTAAAACGTTTCTTTTAATTGTATACAAAGTGTGAGAAAAAGATAAATAAAAAGAAAAAAAAAACTGAGGACATCAAGGGCAATAATCTGCACTCCAAACCTTTTTTTTTTCTTTTCAGTCTAATCGCAGTTGTCCGCCTTTGAAGTCCCAACTATTTCTATATTCACTGTCTATCGATCAGGCTTCCAGCATCGCCCGAGCTGTTTATACGAGATGTTCAAATATTTGCTATCCACAAGTGATCCCTTCATATGATGGCGTGTATACAAATATCATAAGGTTCCAACCCCGCCACCCCCCGTCTTCCCATTCAACCCCTGCACCAGCCCATTATAACGATCGGTTGTTTTTTTGTTTAGTATGTTGTTCTACTGGTGTGAAGAATCTTGTAGCTGTAATGGTAGGCTGGGCCGAGGTAGATAGTTGTGGCTGGGAGGCTGGGCCGAGGTAGATAGTTGTGGCTGGGAGGCTGGGCCGAGGTAGATAGTTGTGGCTGGGAGGCTGGGCCGAGGTAGATAGTTGTGGCTGGGAGGCTGGGCTGAGGTAGATAGTTGTGGCTGGGAGGCTGGGCCGAGGTAGATAATTGTGGCTGGGAGGCTGGGCCGAGGTAGATAGTTTTGG